>JAPTGZ010000019.1:142456-170730 GCA_029814645.1 Fowleria isostigma
CACACATAACATCTAATGTGTTTAATATGTGTACTTTCTGTCAATATCCCAGATGCAAAATCAATGATGATGATGATGATAATGTTTGTACCAAGACCTGTGAGTACAAATTTCCTCACAGGGGCAATAAACAAACTAATATAAACCAAATGGTTCTTTTTAAAAATCTCTGTAGGCTATATTTTCTTGTACTTGCTGTAGTTCTTTGTGAAGGACTGGGTAGTGTAAGAAATGCGTTGCAGATTTGTTTAATAGATAAGGGTGGCCGTGGCTCAGGAGGTAGAGCAGGTTGTCCAATAACCAAAGGGTTGGCAGTTTGAATCCTGCTCTGTCCCAGTAATGTGCCATTGTCCTGAAGCAAGACACTTGACCCACCTTGCCTCCAGTGCTACTACTCACACCAGTGTATGAAAGCATATGAAAGGTGGTCAGTGGTGGTCGGAGGGGCCGTAGCCACGCCTCCGTCAGTCTGCCTGGGGCATTTGTGGCTCCATATGTAGTTAACCATCACCTGCATGTGAGTGAATGAATAATGGATTGTATGTGCTGCGAGTATGTGTTAATAGAAAAGTGCTATATAAATCTAATCCATTATTATTATTGTAAGTTTTTCATTAGAACAACAAAAATCATTAGTTTGCAAACTATTAGCAAATCACAGAGTATTTGTAAAACATCTGTTTGGTTGGTGAAGTTTTGGCGGGAAATACACATACAGTGTTTATTTAATTTTTCATGTCTGTAAATCTACCTTGCTTCCGGGCTTGGGGCCCCTTTTCTTGTGGGTCCGAGGTTCCAACTGTGTGTCTTCAGGTTCGGGGTCGTTTTGGGCAGCGGCTGCCTCGGCCACAGCTTTGAGAAGAGCGATGGTCTCGCTCTTGGGTCGACGGCCTCGGACCCCCTTCCTGACGGGCAGCGGGGGCAGAGGGTTGGGGAGTCGGTATGGGGACTGCATGGAGCGCCTGTTGGGCTTGGAGGGGGACGCCGTGAGGATCTGTAGGCTCTTAGGTAGGGTAACTGTAAAAACGGTAGACAACAGAGCAGTTAGTATGGAGCAAGTTCTTTTAACTGAAAACAGACAGAGGATTATAAAAATGAAAAATGGTGTGCAATGTGTGCCATCACCCCTGGGTAATTATGGAGACAAAGCAGTGTGCTATTATCTGTGACCAAGTGACGGTCCAGTGTACAGCTGCTTCTGGATCAGAGTAAAGATGGTACTGTTGACAGCGCAGTTTGTGGACATTCATATAGTTCCACCTCTTTGTCCTTTTATTTGTCATTCTATATGGCCAAACATACATTGCTAGTATTTATTTAGAGCAAAAGAGATAACAAGAAATAGGGAGAAACAGGGTGGATTTCAATTGGGTTCATTTTCAATTCCTTCAAGCCAGAGATAAGCAGGACTCCAAGTATCCTGGTATTCCATATTCAGTATTCCAACCACACCCAAATTATTGCATGTTGTGGTTTATTGTGTGGCACATTTTCTGATTATGTCCCCAAATCAGAGTTGCAATAAAAATAATAATAACCCAATTTAAAGACAAATAATGCATGGTTCCTTCCCAGAGGACAAAAGTGCACATTCCATATTTTGTGATTGCTGCCTCTTTACAAATCACAAAAATCCAAGCCAGGAAAAGTGACAGATTTACTGATGGAGCTCACTGTCCTGAAGGCAAACAAAAATAAAAAATAAAAAATCCTTTTCTGACACTTTACCACATAAAGCAAAGGCCATTTTACTCAGTGAGTAAATATATTGCTGTTATGTAATATACTCATGCTTCCTCAATCAAACCCATACGTAGAGCCAAATAATAAATCTTCTCAAAATGCAGCACAAGCTCAAAAACAAAGGCCACACTGACAGTGGAGCTATGGTAGACAAATGGATCCACATTAGATAGAGGAGGAGCAGACATGACCTCCAAACTCTTATGTATTCATAAAGCACCATTCTGCTGTCACACAAGGGAAACAGAAAAAAAAAAAAATAACAAAAACCCTACATGATATTGTTGCATTTAGTGAAACGTACGTAACATTTCTTTCATAATTTCTTAAAAACAAAAACCTTAAAACTTGGGCTGACCTTTCCATTTATGAAATAAAGGAGAGTGGTAGAACTAAATGGAGAGTGTGTGCCAAATGTGATAAAAAAGCTGTTAAAAAGTTATCAATGCATCACGGCATTATGGGATAAATTTTACTATTAGATAGTTCTCTTCACTGGAAATATCTTTAAAGAAACAATGAAGTTTGGGGACTCAACTGCAGAGTTTCTTTTGCATGATAAGTTTGATTGTGAAGATTAACAACATATTAAAACACTATGTTATGTTGTTCTGTTTGCAGCTGTTTGTTGATCTGTGGTTCAGACTAAACTGTGACAGTTCTGACCTTATTTGATGATTCAAAACAGATCTTTTGTTCAGCTATTGACGACACAAACTGTACCCCAACGGAGGTGATTTGTGGTTTTACTGACTTTTGTGACTAAAAACAGAGCTAAACTAACAGAGCCTATAATGTAAACTATCAGCTGATGCAGCACGTGAAGATTATGAGAAAGCAGTTTTTGTTTGTAAAAAACTTGACAATACTATAATACAGTAATTGCTTGTAAAGCAAAGAGTTTCACACTTTATTCAAGGAGTGACTGTCAGCAGTATTTCATCTGTGGTTTTGACCGTGAGTCCATTTGGTTCATGACACCCCCGTGGTTGTTTAAGGTCTGTAATAATAATACTAAGACTCCTTTGAGTCTTACTCATTTAACAATACAGTTTCTTGTTAAAACATGAAAGCTATCTTAAAAAAAGTAAAAAAATATGTTGGACATTATAAAGGGTTCCTACAGGTTTCTACAAGTTAAATTTAAGAACTTTTTAAGACTACTTAGCACAGAATTTAATGCCCATTTCACGACCTTACTGGCAAAAATTTGTGACTCCTCGAATTTAGGAAAATTTATTTATTTACTCCAACAGCTTGATTTCCACCGAGAAATTACTTGGAATGATGGGGTTGTAAAGTTAGCAAAAATTGGTTCCTAATTTCAATATAAATTGTGAGGTTGGAACAGGTGGAACTGAGTAGACTAACATTGTTTCTGTCACGGTCCGCTTCAACGTGGCCGCCGACCCCTCCCTCTCCATTTAATTATCTTGTATTCATTTCAACTGTCCACACTGCCCGGCTGCAAGCCATCAACCCTAAAGTATTTAAGGCTTGTTTCTGCAGTCGGGCAGTGCTGGATCATTGCCTTAACTCACACCTCCATAACCTGGACACTCTCCCCTCATCTGGACTCTGACTTCCCTCCGGTTTGTTTGGATGTATCATTTGTTCGTTCTGTTAATAATCTTGTTTTGTCCCTTCAGTACCATGCATTTGAGTCCCACATCCCTTCACCTCCACTAGTTGCTTTGCAGCTCAACATTTAACAGACACATTTAAACATATTTATGACAATATAACTTAAGACCTACGTATCAAATATAATACCTCTTAAAGACTTTTTTAAGGTAGTAAATGCAGATTTGTAAATTCAAGACTTTTAAGAGTTTTTAAGATGCCGCTGGAACCCTAATTATAATATGAATCTTATCTGTTTTTCCTTTGTAGAAACCATTATGCTACCATACAAATCAGACTATTTGCTTATAGGCAAGAAAATAAAGGTTAAAAAGATATTCACAGATCAACAATCAGGCTGACCTACAGATACAACAGATGTGTGGTATCGCATTTATACTTCACTAAAATCTGTCAGTGTACAAATGTTCAAGAAAATCCATGACATGGGATGGTTAACTGAGGTACGATGAGATTATCGAACTGTTTTGTCCCAATTTTCCCTCTTCCCGACCAAGGACAGCAAATGCCACATAATTTTATATCTTATAAGATTACCCTATTAAGTTATCCTGTGGTCTGAAGTGTGTGAATGAATTTGTCCCAATAATCATCTCTGAAATGGGTTGGGGCCAACAATCGCAAATATTGAACTTGTTCAGTATTTACAACCCAAAATCTTCACGTGTGGGTAAAGCTGACGACTCCGGAGTCATGACTTCGCGAACTGTGACGGGGAACAGAATGTAACCAATCAAGAAGCAAGCTGACGGAGGAACAAGGAAGCAGCCATAAATAAAAACAAACATGGCCAACCTGACCCAGTGCACACAGCTTAGAAGTTGTGAACATTTCGTGCAAACTCTGGCGTCCAACAGAGGCGTAGAAGCCAGGAGTTGGACATTCAAAGCCTGTTAAGTTTCACCTTCATTTTCGCTAGTTCCAGTAGTTAGAGAACACACGCATACATATATACCCACATCACCACTGGCATTTTCCAGTTATTGCTATGTGTCTTCTTCGTTTGTGTTAGATCACGTTTCATCACGCATGAGATCTCGTGTGATTTGTGGCTTGGAGGACTAGATTCTAAATCGGCCGTGGGACAGAATCGTTCTGTGTGTGGTGTGCTACGTCAAGATTATCAGAGCACACCACACATATAATGATCAAAACTGTTCAGTGCCTGATTTTTTTTTCTCTTCATGTGTGGGGTCTGTCACAGATACAAAATCTCTTCAGACTTGGAAAATCCTTAAGTGTGTCATGCTTTAAGTAAATAGTATGGAATGACCCGCCATCCTAAAGATCATGCTGTAAACCCCTTCAACATTAAACTGGTTACTATGACGTCTTAAGCATTGTGTCAAAATGCTGCGTGTCATATAACACAGCGCAGAAATTGTCTTACAAAGTGTTTCTGAATATATGAAAAGCTTGAATGTCATACTTTTTGCCGAGGCTCAGGCAGACCTCTGCTGCCACCCAGAGGGTAACACTCACCACTGTTGCCTGGCGGCTGGAGACTGTGTTTAGTGAGGGAGCACCAGCCGACGGGGAAGATGTCTCGGGAGTCGTACTTGCACCAGTAATCAAAGGCGCCTCGCCAACCATCGAACATGACGAATACCTCATCACCCTTCACCTCTCCGATGGTGGCCGGGCAGATGAGGTACGGGTTCTTCTTGTCCACTGCCTCCAGCTTCATGCCTGGTTTAAAGCTGTTCTGAGGAGGCCGCAGAGGCTCCTGAAAGTGAGTGCCGTATCTTCATTAGCAAAATTAAATCCATATGGTGACGTGATAGATCTTTGAAGACTGCAGACATACCTTCTTAAAAGCTGTTGCTGGTGCCATCTCTGCTCCATTTAATGTTCTCAAGAGAAACATAGGCCAGGAGGAAGCGTTCATCCTAAATCCTGGAGGAGACGGTTTCATCAAATTAAAAAAAGAACACTCATTCTGGATGGATTTCTTTCTGTCTAATAAAAAGACAGCTAATTTCTACTGTGTATATTTATTAGTAGAAGTGCCACATATAATCAAGATTCTATGTGAATTCAGAAAATGCTTTAAATAACCATGTTGTACATTGTCACTTGTGATTTTCTTTTTACTTTCCAACAAACAACTCCTGTTTAGAATTACCGTTCTCTAGGTCTTGCATTGTTGTTATTTTATGTTTTTATGTTTTTATCTTTTGTATTTTAATTTATTTTAATTTGTTGATTTTATTGTCTCTTAATTCTTCTATAATATATTTACTGTGCTTTTAACATTCTGTACAGCACTCTGGTCCACTGTGGTTGTTTTAAAGTGCTTTATAAATAAAGTTGGATTGGATTGGTCTGATTCTGTTCACTCTCCTCCAAGTTTGCTTTGCCTTTATGCCAGTTTCCTGCCTGCATTGATGCTATGTGGACAAGTGTAAAAGATCTCAACAAAAGGAGTGACTTTTCTAACACAACATAAATAATAGAGCATAACTTGAAACAATTTATTTTTCCATTGTCACTGATAATTAAACACATACCAACTCAAATTTTCCTGGCTGATTCCAATTATCTGCTTTTAAAAGAGCTATAATTGGTATCATACACAAGTATCTTTGTAGATTATCTTTAGCAGAAAACAAACTCTATTAAGTTGCTTTAATATTTTCTCCAAAATTGCCCCAGGTTACAGTGTGATCACTCACTGTCACTCAAACAAATCACAAGATAAAGTACTTCGGGGTGCAAGGCACTTAAGATGTGGAAAGTTTTCAGTTTAAAGATGCCTTCTAAAACAGACATAATAACTGAATAAGGCCATGGTCTCCTTGTAAGACACCGGAGAAGGATCTGTTTAACATACGGGAGGGGGTCACATAAACACTGGTATTGAAAAAAATGCAGCAGTTTCTATGTCTGTTCGTTTAACATTTAAAACCCTTTTTCCAAATAAAATAGATTTAATTAATCGAATCTATGCATTCGATTATATGCATTGATAGTCACTGTGCATTACATTTGATGAATAATAAGAACTGAAACCCATCACATTTTTTTATAGGTCAGAGCTTTTTCATCCAAATTGAATGAAAGTGAATTGTAGTTTGTTCCACATTAGTAGATGAGCAGCTACTCTCGGCTTAATTTAGCATCTTGGCACCACTACGGCAGAGATGTGTGACATTCATTTCACTTTCACTCATAAGTTATCTATAATAAGTTTGTCCTTTGTGTCATAGAACTTTTACTGATGACGTGTTGGCATGTGTGTGGCTGTGACATTACTGTCTACGTCGTGTGCATGACATGCTGGTGCATGTTAATCTGACATGTACAGAGACTGGACATATCTGACACTAGCAGGGTTTCCATTACCCTCAGAAATACACAAAATGCCAATTGTGCAACAGAAAACTGGCAATGAAAACACAGAAATGTCGCAAAACCTGTCAGATAGAAAAAAGCTTTTACGCTCTCATGAGGCGGATTTTGAGATGTTTTGATATAGAAGTATTGCAAAAAAGTGTCATGCAAACCCATTTTGTGCAACTTCACTTACTCACAGGCATGACAAGTCTGGTGCTGCTAGAGGTTCAATAACATAAACAGTTCATTAAATGTTGCCTGGGTCATTCGGAAATTCTGGATCCACACCTGGTTGGTGATTTCTGTACGATTCTCTCCCAGAAACCCATTTTGCGTGGCCGCTGTCAAGGAGTTTGCCTTGGGACAATCAGGCGCACCTGCAGAGTGCTGTGAGATACGCACGGACGCACTTCTCTCTCTCTGCGAGTACTACAAAATATCGCGAGACGGGTAGACGGGACTTCACTAGACTCATGCATCAGAAGCCAAACACTTTTCAGTGGAAACACCTACAAGTATACTTTGTTAAAATTGTAGAAATATCGCTTTTATTTTGCACAAAATTGTAATGGAAACCCAGCTAATGATGAGCATATCTGTGGTTATGGCCGTTTCAGCTGATGACCGTAATCAGTCGGGTTTGTGTAGCTCTGCCAACAATGTGATGTTCTTACCTAGGGGAGGCTGCAGCATGTCTCCATTCTTCTCACAGGTTCCAATGGGCTGAATATCTGAGGAGTCGACCAGTCTCCAGAAGTCATTACTGTTGTCGCTCCCATCCAGGCGGAGACGAAGACGAACCCCAGTTAGACCCATCACCGTGGCTATACAAACTGATGTGGAGTTGCGAGGGTCGTGGGCCTCAAGCTTCATCCCCACCTTGAAGTCATTGGATGGGGGAACTCGAGCCTGCAAATCAGCATGAAATCACTCAAATAAGTCTAAACAATGTCACTTTCCTGTAAGAGGAACATTAAAGCAGGAAAAGGTCTGATATTTCACCACATATTTCTGTGTTTGTTAGGTATGTGAGTGTGCAAAGCAGACTGAGGGTGTTTTCACCTTTATGTTCAGTTAAGTCAGACTTTACATTGTTTTTTTCCCTTTTGGTGTAATTTGTTTAAGTGGGTGCAAACACAGTGAGTGCACTCAGATACAAATCATAACTCCTTTGAATAGAGGCGCTCTGGGTTCAGTCAAAAAAAAAAAAAAACCTGAATCAGTGCATTAGTTCTATGTAACACAAACTTTGATGTGAGCCGTGCTGTTAGCTTAACCAAAGTCTTTCCTGTAACCAGGTGAAGTTTGCATTTGGGCATGCAAATCCAAGCAGCTCAAGCTGCCATTATTTACTTTTTTGCTTTCACTCCAGATGCATCAGAATACACTACATGCATATTTCTATGTATTTTTACATGCATACTCTCCTTGTATAATTCCCTATGTATAATTTTATATGCATATTCTCCACGTCTTTTTTTACACGTATAGTTTAATATGCACATTCTTCATGTATACTTCTCTAAGCAGTATTCTATATGCAGATTCATCATGTATAACTCTTGAAGTATAATTTTTTTGCTTTTTTTTGTCTAATTCCATATGTGTATTCCCTGTGTATGGCAGACTTGCTCATGTTCAGGTATATTAGTGCATATGGTGTTTTAATTTTTTAAGCAATCTGTCCATGTATGTCTGTGTACACATAATGAAATGTATATAAACAGTATTGAATATTGTACATGTATATGTCAATAGCACTGTACATGGAGTGCATAAGTTTGAAATAAACTAAATTTAACTAAATTAATGACACGTGATTAAGCACTTCAAATGTGGGCTACTTACACTAAAGAGAGTTAAGAATCAGATCTATGTACATACCTGACGAAAACAGCTTGGTGAGGCAGGTATAGAAGATGTCTCTTTAAGATATTCTTCCCAGCTAAAGATATCTGAAGAGAAATTGTACATATAAATATTGTAAAAAATAGCAGTAATATTCAGAGCAGACCATTACAAACTTTCAAAATACTGGCATAGATTGTAAACTGACATAGCATAAAACAGCTGGAGTATGTTCTATGGGGCCTTGTTAAATAATTATGTAATGATTGTGTTTCCCAAAGTCTCATCATTTTAAAAGTCTCAATTTTTTTTTGGAGAACTTCACCTTTAGGAGTTGAGGGAGTTATACCTGTTGGTGGAACGGTCTTTCCTGGTTTCTCCTTTTTACCATCTTTTGGATCTACAGTAGAAGTTTAAAAATTGAAATATTTCAGAAATGCTGAAAACAGTTACAGTACATGAATGAAGATACTTTTAAGACCCATATTATCAAGTATTTCAACTCAGACAGAATATGAGAAAACACTGCGTTGGTCACATCAGTGGGTGACAGAATATTTGAAGAGTAACAGAGTTATACGTTCTCTTATTAAGCAGAATTAAATGACTTACCTTTTATTGGTGTTTTGCCCATGGTGACTGATGAACAGTGACACAGTCGAAGTGTATAGTAGTGACCCAGTGTGCCTTTGTGCTTGTATAGTTCTGTTCTAAAAATATAAACACATATATCATATGAAATGAAGCACACAATATCCATGCAAATTACCGTAAGTTGCTTGTCATTAAACATTCAGAGACTAACTGAACACTGATAATCTTGGTATAGTAATTAAGTGTTGGCAGGTTCTGATACAGGCTCCACTGAATCCCTAAGTATAAAAACATATGGATGCAAAAGATCCAAAAGGAATTTGTTTTTAGAGTAATAACATTTATAAACACTATACAATTACCACTAAACATACAATATGTAGAAAACACTGGGGTAAACCAGGAATGCACTGTGCCTGACATTCAGTGCATGAATAAATACACCCATAGCAGCAGACACCATGAAATATTGATTAAACATGCATTATATAAATATGTATGCAGTCTGCTGACTTTGATATATCTTATTTTCAACAACTATTGCTCCAAATCGAAGGCTGTGGCTCATATCTAGAAGTTGACTTTAACTGAGATGTGTTTTCAGCAGAATCTGTCTTCATGCATCAGCTTATGGTTTTACTGAAGAGCACTGAAACACACTGTAAAGGGGGGGTAATGCTTCCTCTACTTTAAAATCTTTGGCTGAATGGAGACGAAGCATCTAAAGGCAGCACAAAAAAGCCATCAACAGCAAAGTGATATTCTGGTCTGTCATCGATAGCTGAAACGTGTCTGAGCCGATGAGAGGCACCACCTCTTAATGTTCAGAATGTACGGTGAACTTTGCCAATAGGCTCAAGTGAGTGTCACTTGCACCCAAATAATTTCACATATAAACTTTGAAACATGCAAAAACAACTGACTTCATCTCTCTAAATTAATTATTTTAAGAAAAAACGTTGGAAAATTGCTGTACTTGCTCATCACAATTTCCCATGTTGACACTTTAGAACTGAGTTTTAATGTAATTTACAGGAACAAACAGGAAAAAGGGCTTTTTTCTGTAAAATTAAGGATTCAGGCTAATATGAAGAAACACCTACTATACAGTTATGTAACAATAATAAAGTAGTGGCATGTAGTGTTGAATATAACAACACTATAAAACCTATAGGGAAATGACAGAGTTTGAGTCCATGTTTCATGCACACTGCTGTGGTATTCCAGTAATGGACACTCCCACACGAGGGGAAGCCTGAAACAAGGTGTTTTTCTGCTGGGGTTCTGCTGTTACACAGGCCTGACATGGACCAACCAGGACAGGTTTTACACATTTCACTCAAATGCGAAGATCGTGCAAGTTTATGACAGAAGCACCAGTGAGTTAGTGTTCACGACTAAACTAGTTATTTAGGGGAATTAAACCCACCGTCCCACGTTTATTTTTTCATGTGCAATACGGAGAAAACGGGACTGCGTGTCCTTTACGTCAAGTGACCCTTTACAGTGAAATCTCATTAGGCTGGGGTTAAATTAGCCATTTTGAGACACTATTAAAAAGCTACATAACCGTTGTATAAGCTTAATGTATGTCGTAGTACAGAAGTTTTCTTTTACCTAAAGCTACCGCTGGGAACACTGCCTTACATCTGCTGGTTTTAAGTATCTACACACTTTGCTGTATTTTTCTAATGTTTTTTTTTTTTCTTCACGACTCTTCATATTAACCTTAACTGTTTTATAACCTCATATTAGGCATCGTTAACTCAGCTAATAACAGCTAGCTAAACGCCAATATATTGTTTACTATGAGTGCACAGCATAAAACTGCAAAAAATACACTGTAAGACTCTTCTTTACTCTCGGAATCCGTGTTTTCAGTGTAATATTAATGCTATATTGTTCCATGTAATAGTCTGTTCCAGTGTTGACAAGATTTGCTAGCTACCGCTCTTGGCTAATAACTAGGTTGGCTAACGCTAGCCCTAACGTTAACCCTCTGAAAGCAGTTTCTCTCACATTATCAAGGAGAAATACACATAACCCGGGACGTTTGGCTCTAACCGACTTTTTCCGAGACAATATATTATTTAGTCTGAAAAACAAACTTACAAGTGCCGCCTTTCTCTGGTTAAATCGAGTGAGGATCCAGACACTTTTCTCTATTCGTCAGCTGCCATTTTTTCCACAAATGTAGTGTATGCTTACACGCATGTAATTTATGCCAAAGATAGTATTTTACAGCGAGTCAAGACAAGCGATCAGTGAAAGCGACTGGTCCTGCGGTTCATCAGGCCAATAAATTCTGGTGATATTCAATAAGGTAGCCAATCAGACAAAGGTTTGTTGATTCCATCCAATCAGAAGCCGAGCCGCTCTGTCTGTCTTTTCGGTTCACTTAAAGTAACACCAGTTGACCATCTTCATTTTCTCTCGTCTTTGTATTATTTCCCAGGCATCTCTTACTGGTTTTTCAAAACCTCTAAAAATTGAGTGTTAGAAAACACATGTAATATAGTGTAGTTTCTATCGACCAGACGAAAATCAGATTAATAATAATAATAATAATAATAATAATAATAATAATAATAATACAACGATGTTTACGTAAAAGTCAATTAGAGTCTTAGACTGAGGGATCTGACACTAAAAAAAAAGGCGTTGTAACTGCTAAAAAAACCCCAACTTAAATAGTCTCTTATAAACATTGCGATGGTGTGATTGAAAGACAAAATGCGAAATTTAAAAGAAATAAAAACAAATTTAAATGCAATAAAATAGACACGTGCAGAAAATAGAAAACATGGCTGTGAAAATGAAAATCAAACAGCTAATATTGAAGATGCTAAAATTTAATTTCGGTGCTTTCCTCAAATTGCCTGACTCAAACATGAATACTTTCCCTTATTAGTATTAAACGCCTGAATTTCCCCCACCCACAACCGTACTTTAACACCTCGACGCTTCTACACGTATCAAACGGCTAAAACATAAAAAAGAGGGGGGGAAACACATACCAAAAAAAAAAAAAAAAAAAAAATAATAATAATAATAGTAATAATAAAGATAATAATAATAAAAAGATAATAATAATATTTATTTATTTTAAAATGGCTGAAATTGTGATTGTTTTCAGGGCTAATTTCTTCACACAGTAGAAATCTACTGCCACATATTTTACACTACATCTGTCCAAGTACCACTGATTTTAATACTATTCACATATTCACATTAGGTGGAATTTTGTAAAGCAGAAACTCAAAATATGCAAATGATCAAAACACAGGCTGTGAAACTCCACATGGGGAACATTATGTTCACGATGATAATGTTGCATGTCCAGATATAGCTATGGTGACGACTTATGGTGTTTTAAGAATAAAAACATCTACAAAATTAAAATGCACCTTTTAACAAATACTCATATTTTTAAGGATGAACTTGGATGAACTATTTTTTTTTTCATCCGAAATAAATAGTCAATATTTTCATCAAAACAAAATAAATCACATCCCCCCAAAGGAGAATCATCACAGTATGTTATAAATGGAGTTCATCAAACTGCTATTCAGCAAACATGATTAAAAACAGGCCATTTTCTTTTCAAAGGATTTTTTATGTGTGTGTGGAAACCTCATTTTTTCACTGCATGGCAGAGACATGAGAGTTCAAACATGTAATAATAAAACACAAAGTGTATTTCATTTAATGGTGATCATGAAATATGTGACATTTGACCTTTCTAAACAATCTTTCACCTGTTTGTGAATCAACTAAATTATCAGTTCCCAAGAAAAATGACCAGACTTTTCATCATTTGTTTGTAATGAGACTATATAATAATGTGACCTGATGCTGATGGATTTAACAACTACACTTAAATATTATGTTAACAGACAAATTATAGACTGAATGTGACAGTTGTATTATACTCTCTCTTTTGTGATTTGTGAACAATATTATGTTAATATCTTGTCATAGCTACAAAATTGACACAAGCCTGCAGCTTAAAATTACTAAAACCTACTTAAATAAACCAACAAATGTAAAGATATCAACGCATATATATAAACTACACACAATCGACACCATCAAACACAAATAAATAAACCATCTTCACAACATGAGATGTAACGGTAGGTACAGATCAGTTGTAGGTTTGTCCAGTGGGTGGCAGCATGGCTTCATCTGAGGAACACCAGTGTGGAAAAAGTTATAGGCCATTGATCCTCTGGAGTGTTTTCAATGTCACCAGATTTTAGCTGAATGGGGCTGGGTTCATGAATAAGAACAACTCCAGAATTTATCTGCAATTTCCTCTTTCCTTTGTACAGCATTGATTTATGTGGGAACCATGATCACTGTTGACATTTGCATGATAAAATAGATGGGTATCTTTACATCTGGAGGATATTAGACATGTTTTGCATGTGCACAAATATGTGGTGAATAAAATGGAATTGGCGTGATCATTTATTTATCGTTTAATTACTTATCTGAGCTGCGTTATCAAATGGAAGGTAATGTATTTTGTGCGTTGTTTCTGCAGTTTCTGGTTACGTGTTAAATTGGATGAAGTTTGTTTTTGCACGTAGACTATTTTAATGTCTAAATGCACATATTGACCTCAGAATCGGTGACTGCACTGCACAATTTCCCATCCTGACCAGAGATGAGCAATGCACTTGTTCCTCAGGAGAGCCATTTTTTATTAAAAAAAAAAAAAAAAATTGCCTCCTGTTTTCAGCTTTGTACCTTCATTACTCCCGTCTAATTCAACTCTCCTATCCCTATATGTACTTTGGTATGGGTTTTATATAAAGTATGTTATGATCCTGAGCGGAGGGTGTGAGCTTGTGAATTATGTAATTGAGAAACTAGAACAATAATATCCCACCTCGTACAAAAAACCCGACCGCAACACAGTTTTCCCTCCCGTGTCGCTGTTCCGCGCTGTGATTGGTTGAAAGGAAGTAGGCGTTGGGATAAACAACTCTTTCGAGCGTTTTCATTGGCTCCCGTCACGTCGCTCAAACTGTTGCCTGGTGATCTGCCTGCAGCTTGTCAACCGCACGATCCAGTTACTGTAGCTGCCTGCTGCAATGAAAATATCTTCGTTGGTGGGTGGATATATGGGCCCAGTTCCATCATTTTTTCCCAAACACTGACTGAGTGAGTAGTTTATTTTATCATTATTTTAATAAGAATTTCAAGCTCGTCATAATGTGAATATTTCCATGACAAGTTCCCCAGAAAGGTAACGTTACCAGGCTTGAGGTTTCTGTAGCTAATTTGCGGTTTTGTGTGTTTTGTGAAACAGGCAGAAGACCAATGGGCACAACTAGTTAACGATGCTAACTAACCAGGCTGGAAAGCTGTTGATGTTCAGGCATTTTTACTTAGTTGGCAGTAGTGTACCCATATCTTAGACTTGTTGGATTTTTATTTTTTTTTCTTTTGGTGTTCTGCATTGAAAATGTGTTGCTACAGTCATTCTGTGGGCAGTCGTGGCTAACAAACACACATTCATTTGGACGCACAGTACAGAAGCTACAGTGTCTGTAAAAACAAATATTGGACAGTGCTGGAATTATTTTAGCTGCTATTAAGGATATAAGGGATTTTGTAGAAATCAAGAGGCAACAGGACCACTTGATGACTGATAGACAACTCAAAAGCTATAATTCACACTTTTTTCAAACCATAACTCAAAAGCATTATCTTCTATGTACATGTCTACTGCTGCTTCTGCTGGTCTGATTGTGTGTTTTTAACCAGTAATGTGTAAAGAAATGAGCTGCAATGGCAGTGACGTTGTAAGCTGAATCTCTTGTTTTTGTATAATCCTCACCGTTATGTCTACTTCTGACAACTGCAAAACCGATTCAGCTAAATATAACACTGCATTGATCATGTGAAGAGGTTTAAAGATCCTGTATTGTAGATTCCACAGACTCATTCCATTACCACGCATGAGTCATTCTGTTGATAGAGACAAAATATATGATCCACAGCAATGCCCAGTGCATTCCTCATCATATTAGCCTTCTAGGTCTAGGCCTGGAGAGTAGTTGGCTAAAATCAGCTCTGGAAAAAACAATAGGCTGCATGCCTCTGCATGTAGGTTGTTAAATCAGGACAGAGGGGAGTGCAGTGATGTTTAAAGAGATAGTATTGTTTGAGTTTGGTACGGTCCTCCTTAACTTTACTCTGTCACTATACCTGTGTTGATGGTTTGTGGCTGAGTAATTAGGGAGTAATAGCCTGTACAGTGGTGGTTAGTGTTCTGGGAGACCGAGTTTATTTTGGTGCCAAGGTTTTGCATACTGATGAGCAGATCCTGTGCCCACAGCACTGTAGGAAACTGGGAGTGTGAGTAGGAAGTCCTTGAGCTTTCCAGTGAAGGAGAAGATGTAATGGAGAAAGTGCTATCAAGAGTCTTATCTAATTTAATAAGAATAGTGTGTGGATTTCAGATGAGATGGTGTGATCACAGGAAGGCTGCGCTGTGAAATTAAAAGTGTGTGATTAAATTTAATATCCTTGTCCAGTATTATTTCACGAGGACATTAGACTGTGTACTTATGATACATGAAATATGACTCTAAAGTTCTTCACCTAATTTATGAACACCTGCTCCTCCCTCAATTTCCTTCAAGAGGAAACCGTTACACAATCCAACATTTCCTTTCCCATTTTTGAGCTGATATTAGCACACTGGCTAAAAATGAAACGTTGAATTTCACATGATGTTTTCCTGCAGGTGAAGGTGAGCTACTGGAGACGGTATGTGGTGGATATTATGGCTTACAGCCAGCGAATGCCTCTTAGGAGCCGACAGCTGGCCTCCTTACCCCATCCTGTAGACGGGCCTCCACTGTCTGAGCTCCAATCACCTCTCTCCACATACCTTTTGACTTCATGAAGATCCCTGACATCGGTGATGTAATGAATAAATTTGAAGTCCTTGGGATTGTGGGTGAAGGTGAGAGTGTTTTGTTTTATTTCAGATGTAACAAAGTGAAAAATAAAAGTACATTCTCTTTGCCACTAACTAATCCAAACAAGCTTTTTGTGTGTGCTCACTAGATAGGTTGTAGGGCTTTCAAGTGAGTAATCATTTGATTGTTTTTATCCAGTTTGCCTGAGGAACAAGGTCATTAAAAGCCTGATGTACTGTTCATGTTTTTTCACAACTCAATAAGGTCAAGGACTTTTTTTATTTCCAGTGGAACAACTGAACCTAGGTAGCTGTGACCTGAATTCACATTCTGGTGATGTAAGTGTGAAAGTAAATAAGTGGCTTTGACATTCAGTTTAATTGTTTTTCATATTAATAAAAGAGGGGAGATTTGATGGTGAGACCCCCACTCTCCCAGAAATGCTTCTCATGGCTTCTGTTTTTTCTTTAATCATTTGGTTGATATAAAGTGGCAGGGCCCATGAGGTAAGGCCACCCACTTGTCCCAGTTTCTACACCCCTACTTCAACCTCCTCGAAGTTTTTTAGTGTGTTTAATTTGTCACTAGAAGACATGGGCAAACTTTATACTGGATTTTGAGTGGCTGTCCAGTGATGAGTCGCTTTGGAAGGAAGTCAGCACTTTTGGTGCCATATTAAAACTATAAAGTTGTTAAAGTTTTTTTTTTCTAGTCCAGTTCTGCAGCCTTCGCACTCCTAGCACAGTGTGCTCTACTTGGTCCAGAATCATAGATTTTTCCTCTGTGGTCTTCAGGTCAGTCAGTTTGTTTGTAAAATTAATGGAAAAAGGAGTCATTTACAGTTGTTTTTTCATATCACATTAAGGGGTTAGTCTAAAGAAATGGATTTTGCTGCTTTTTTTACAAAATACAACATTCATATGACATGGAAAATACAGTTTTACAAAGTAAAAAGTAATTGGTCCTTAATTTTACTTTAACTTGTTATATACACTGTTTTAACTTTAATGGTGTATTCTTGAACACCTTTCTAATTGTACACACAAGTACATCATACCTTAATGTTAACACTGAACAGCATGAGATGGCACAAGAGTCACTGATACGTAGAGATGAGGAGGAAACCATTAGAAAACACAGGACATTTGGCAGTTAGTGAAAAGCCTGTGGATATCAATATTCACAATGGTAGACTTAGATAATAACAAACTAATGTGACCTATATTAAGCTTATACAGCAATTATGTAGCTGCATAATAGTCTCCCATAATGGTTCATTTAACGCCAGCCTAATGAGATTTAATTCCAAACAGCCACTTGACATCAAGGACACGCAGCCCTGTTTTCTTAATTTCAATAACATATCAAGAGTCATGGCATTAATTAGTCGCATGACACTTAGTTAATGTCATTCTCTGGAAAATCTGTGGCAATAAAGTGAAGCATGCAATTTCTGAATTATCTGTTATGTTTATGCTCGTTTAAGTTTATTTAATTCCACTTGAGCAAATGGTGGTACACCCTGTTTTAAATGTAGAGCAAAAATGTTCTTCCCAAATGTAAGGTCTGTCTAAATTCTAAGCTCTGTTAGAAAGAACATGAATGTATAGAACCAACTTCTTGGAGACTGTAGACGGTTTCTTGTAGCACCAATGTGCTGGTGAAGGATCACCGAGCAGTTCGTCATATGCCTCCTCAGTCCAAGAATTCCTCTTGAGCCCTCGGGGGATATGTGTGTGACTGCCAGGGTCGATAACATCAGAACTACAGTAGCTTGCCAACACTTGCGTCCTACTTTCGAAGCCACCTGTCCTTTTATAGAGGGGGATGTTTTTTCTTAATTCATGAGAAGCATTAAATAAGACGTTTTTAAAACCGTTGTAACAAAGTGTTGTAGTATAAAAGCTCCATTAGCTCCTGGACTTGTGCGTACACTGTTGGCCAGCTGGTCTTTGTTTATTTATGGCTAAAGGTCATGCTGGCATGTTAATTACAAATCAACATTTCTGAACTAAATTCATGCTGTCAGTTTTTATTATTTCATGCGAGTTGCTTTTAAGTAAAGTTGGCCTACTTTGGCATGCATGAATACTTTAAATATTCATGGAGTATTAGCTGTGATATATCTCAAAGTTAAACATGTGGTTTTCTTTTTTAGGTGCCTATGGTGTTGTTTTGAAGTGCCGACACAAGGTAAGACCTTTTAAATTTTTATATAATCACCACAGTCAGTTGCTATTTAGTCGTTCTGTAAAAGGTATCCCCAGTGTTTACTCATTTCATAGCCCACAAAGTCAGCAGAAGCATTGAAGATGGATGTTATACAGGATATTTCTTGTTGGAGGAGACCTTCAGAAACCATCAGACCCAGACGCTGTGTTTTTAAAGGTGTTCTTGTGTTCGTCATGCACCTGGTCACTGCACTTAAGCTAACTGCAGTCGCTCGGTGCCTTAGAATTACAGAGATGCCTCTAATTACTGAGATTAGCGGTTCATAAGGGCCACTTAGGCCCCTACGAACCGTTGGCTAATTTGTTATAGTCCCTTTGTTTCTGCTGAGGTTCATTCCAGTGAGATGGATCTACTTTAAATGGCTGCAATTTTCTCAATTTGAATTCTTGTTCTTACTCATCCTCTTCTCTGCCACTTCATATGTATTCATTCATGGAACGCAAAACATGATAGCTTTTTACCAATTAATTTTTTGGCATTAGTAGGTAATTAATAATAACATCAGGACAATGAATAGCAGACAATCCACATTGCAGTAATAGCCTGTCATCTCAGTCCATTTAAGGATGAGGCTGTGCCAAGAATTGACAGCACTCCAGCATGAATAAGAGAGACTAACCACCTCCTACTTACTGAGATCTGCAGGAAACAGACAAAACACTTTAGAAATATCCCTAATCGTCCTCTTTTCCACCTCATGCCTTCATTACAATGTTTATTACAGCAGCGACCGTACACAGTGTATCCATTTATCAGGTTTGTAATGCCAGTCAGATAGCTTAAGATTTGTAAAAGAAAACAGTGTTCAGAAGTGAGGGCAAAAAGGGAAAGTCTGACTGTAAGGCGGAATCACAGCCTGTAATTACTGAGCTTTATTTTTCAGACTGATTGATCCGAGGTCGAGGCAGCTGCAGATGCCAATGCCCTGTTTGATACAGCGGCGCTCAGAGCCATAGGCTTCACTGACGCTCACACTGCGCATGAAGGCTACTGCTTTGGCTGTAACACTCTCTTTACTGTATATTTGTCTAGAAGTCAATCATTATCAACATAATTGCAGTATTCAATATATGACTTTTTAACTAATGCTGACTGAAATGTTTATTAATTCCCAACTAAGACTTATAGAACTGTCATATATCCAGTTTGAGCGAGGCTCTAAAATGAGACTCAAAAGGCAGCATCTTAAACTGTGGGTGTAAAGGATAGGAGCTGTCACGCCAAATGGACTCAGCTTTGTTGAAAAACTGTTTGTTATACAGAACAGACTTGTCTTGTTTAGTGAGTACAAGTGATTTTGCTGTGAATTTGCAGCTCTGTTCAGAAGGTGCTTCTGCTTGACAGTAAGAAAAAATAGCAACAAATCAAGGAAATATAAAAAACAAATGAAGAAATGATGTGAGCATCAAAATTTGTGTTCTATAGTGCATTAGTGCTCTCTATAAACAGAAATAAATGGGATAAAAGGTGTTTGAATTTAGGGTAAAGGTGTTTGATGATCAGTTGAAGAATTTGATGAAGTTATTTTGCAATTATTGTGGGTAATATTGTGATTAGTTCTTGTGATTACAGTTTGAGGCTGTTGTCTTGGTCATCAAGGAAAATGTGCTGATAATAAGTTTTGGAATAAGTGACATGACAAATACAAATTCTAAAAGAAAAAATACAAAATTTTATTTTATATGTTTTACACTTTACCTTTCTCTAATTTCTTGTTTTGAATTCAAAATATACACATATAACAGAGGTGGTATTTTTTCCATTTCTGCCGTTTGATCACACTAAATCCTCTTTAATCTTACATGGTGGCTCTTTCAATTGCAGACTTTTGGGATTATATTATTGCACAGGATGATATTTTGATTGTGATTCGTATTCGAGTAATTATAACCAATGTGTCCCAGAGTAAACAATAAATATTAGTTTTCTTAATATTAGTATATTTGTGTGTGATTGAGTAATATTTACTGTATATGGTCCAAGTGTGTATTGCAGTATTTGTGGATAAAGAGAAAGAATTTTTCCTTAGAACTTGGTTGAGATGAAGTAGGACTGTCAACTGTCATACAGATTATTCCAGTGAAAGATTTGTCTTTTTCTGTTCCTTTTAAGACATGAGTATTTTATATGGCTAACAATACACAATGAGCATGAGATTGAGGAATGAGTTGGAGAAAAATGCAGACTTCAAATTGATTAGTAACTTGTGCATCATCCTTGAAAACCAAGCAAGTCATCTCAATTTGCAATATTGTCCACATGAATTGCAATATGATTTTTTTCACCAATAATGACAGCCACCAATATATGATGGAGGGTGTAGTGATTGTAGTGAAATATGTAATTTCTGTTTCATCCAGCAGGTTTTGTACAACTGAAAGATGACAATTACCACAATTATGCAAAAATAACTGTGGTTAAGTCAAATAATTGTGAGTAGGCGATTATGTAATAATTCTGACAGGTCTAATAGGAAGGTGAATATTAAATTTGCTAATGCTGCTCAGTGTCTGCTGAATGTGCAACTAAGCAACGGCTCCTCAACATGTAAAAAAAAAAAAAAAAAAAAAAAACCCTGCTGTGACAGTACTGTATTGTAATGTAGTTCATTTTGTTGTGCACTTCAAGCCAGAAAACAAGTAAAAAAAATCAAAGGCTTCTTCAGTAATGCGACATCTAAAGTGTTTGTAGAAAATGGTTTATCATAAGAAATTAGCTATTTATCCAATGCATTGTAACAGATTAATGGTGATCTTTCTTTATCTTATTATCTTATTTTACATCACACAGAAGTGATTTGTATTTTTTAAATGATCGTTCTTATTCAATTATTGCTCATACATATGTATGTATGAAAATATTCCTCTTCTTCTCTGGGGCTTATATGTGATGGAAATTCAATAATATTTGCAGTTTTGATCAAATATCTCTCAGTAAATTTATTGCTTGATGTGTGAAAGCACAGGAGGATGAATTCTCTGGCTGCAGATCAATGTGGACCAATGCCATCTGGAAAATATCGTATTGTTAGTGTGAATGAACCGACATGTTTTTTCAAGGGCTAACTCCCAGATCTATGCTGCATAATTATGTGTGCATACACAGAGATGCGGGACACATAGTCAAACAGGCGCAGACACACACACATGCTGAATCACACATAGGCTGAGGGTTTGATGGTGCTGTGATTATGGGTAGGAAAGTGTGAGGGCCAGAGAAAATGGCTGCATTTGTGTTTAACAACTGCTGCTGCTGAGCCGCAGCTGCTCATGTTTAAAGAATATACTTGTTTCAGGCACTCCACGCCCCTCAAATTTGGTTTATACAATGTGTGTATTTAACAGGAATAAATAGGTCGATGAAAGATCTGGGCCCGGAGATAGAGAGCATAAAAATAAAAGAATATGTATTCACCAATCCTTATAATAGTTGGAATATATTTAAAAAGCTGCAGGATTGCAAATGTGCATGCTCGCTCATATGTTCTACAGTAACGTAAATGAATAGAGTTTAAGACAACTGCAGAATGGAGCTATGTTTTATAAGCATTAATCCAACAAGTGAAACTGTTTTAAATTACGATTAACAAATTCTATCTGTAACATAATGCTTTCAAATTACTGTTCATTTATTCAACTAGTAATTGCAAATCTAGTAGTCGTAGAGTGAGGCAGGTTTTCTACCAGAAAATCTTCCCTCTAAAGGAGCTGTAACCTGCAAAGTGTTGTATTTTTCATGTTTCTTCTCTTAGTCTTTGAGCTTCACTGTTCAGAGTGATGTCTGTCAGGGCAGAGTTTGACACCATGTTTTCACTTTTATCTGCTCAAAGCACAATTTCTCTGTGCTCACTCAAAATCTGACTTTAAGGCATGTACTTACAGGCAGAATTCATGATATCACAGATACAAATATCTCGGGAGTGATCGTGACCTACAGTCACACATACGTTTTATGAGTACAATGTGGAAACTTGAGGGCATCACTTTAAGTCATCGCTTGAAGTGAAAATGGAAATATAAAGTCCATCAGATGAACTTTAAAACTTTACAAGTGGTTTTTACAGTGAGTGAGAAGCAGAGGTGAAAAATCCCAGCTCCATAGAGTCAAAGTCCTGCCATGGATTTGTTCCAAGCACTCACTGAACCAGCCCATTTTGATGAGCACAACTCTTCATCCAGGTAGACGGGACAGTTAGTGGAATCACCCGGGTTGAGTGAACAGTACAACCAATACATGGTAGGATTATGACTCTATGGAGCTGGGATTTCCCACTTCTGTGAGAAGGAGCAGATGCCATGTTAAAGTGTGTATATTGGGTTCAGTGTGTCATCTTGAGTGTCATCTATGGTGAAGTTGTAGATTGCATCCAGTTGAATATTCCCCTCACCTTCCCGTTGGGTGGCCTCAAGAAATGTGAAAAGTTAGTATTAGAGCTGGTGTTTTAGTTCTCCTTTGTGTAGAATTTATACTTAAGGAGATTTTAACTCCAAACTCAAACACAGTAGATGTTGGTAATGAATCTTGATGACCTGCTATAAAATGGAAAAAGAAGAGTTAGGACTGGGTGATTTGGCCAAAAAAGTCTTTTTTTATGTAATGGACATTGTTTTCTATGGACATGAACTGAAGGCAGAACTGCATTCTAACTACTCTTCCTGTATTATTTTCCATATGACTGGAGAAACACATTCACAGTTGATACATCACAATTAACAAACATTTTACAATTTATTGGGTAAGGAAGGAATAATCTCAATTTTACAATTTAGGCATTTTTCAAAATTTTCAGAAAGTAAAACCTTGATATTTGACGTGTTTCCTAGCCCCAAAAAAATTTTTCAAGCTCCAAGTGAGTTAAACTCTTGAAAATATTACACACTGAGATATTTCTTGTTGAAAACAACATTAGTATTATCATTTTTACTTGGAGAACTTCAGTCACAGCTTAAAGTTTCCAAATTGTACCAAAAGTACTAAATTTGAATACAGTTTACTCCGAGATATTTTTGATATCATAAATCTTGCTTGTGGGCACACACATCAAACTCAGACATTCAGTGAGTACACAGAAGGCAGATGAATGCAAAAACATGACACAGTAAAACTCTGGCATCTTTTGCACAGTGAGACAAAATTATCCAGAAGGAATGTATTAGTTAACTGACTAATTAATGAACAAATGAATCCAACTCTATTTAACTTCTGAAGGGACATGAACTGTAAAAGTCCATTAACTAACAACCAAATCAGGCATATGTTCTCCTTTTTTAATTATTATTATTTGTTTACTTACTTGAATTCTCCATCCATTCTGTTATTTCTTCTTGATGTTATGGTCTGTGTTTTTGAAACTGACAGTACAGAAGGGATACGCAACAAAACTGAAGCAAGGTCACCGTCATGGCATTTACTACTTGGCTACAGGACACCCCTGTCACGTAATGAAAACAGACACGGAATATTGTCACACCTGATTTAAGAGAATCAATCACACTAAAAGCTGTCGTCACTCCAAGTGCTTGTACGTTCTCTTCAACAATTCAGTCAAACGTGTTGAAATCTTTGAGACATTTGGTTTGTTGAGCGGACGAAACTAGGGTTATCAGCGATACAAGACCCAGAGTTCACTGACACACGTTACGAGGGGCGTTTGCTTCATTTGATTTACACATCAAGCTCTGTATGGTTTAGCTCTGTGTTGACCTGACAAAGCTGTAAAACTGAGTGTAGCAAAAATAAGATGCTCCTTCCCTTTTAGTGTCCTTGAAAGTATGGGTAAAATGATAGTTTCACTACTAGAGGTGGGATTCAAGAACTCCCATGACTCTGCAACCTGTTGACTCACAAATGAAACACTTTGTGGACCTATCAAAGTAAAAATTTACCTTTGAGGGAAATCAAACACAAAGGCTTCTCTGGGCTGCACCACTAATCTAAATCCAGGATAAGGCTTATTGGAACCAATGGCTGCTCTTTAGTATGTGGTGGTATGTGAAATGTAGAAGTGAGAGGGTAAACATTGCTGTGGTGTGTATTTATTTAAGCGTGGAACACCTCTTAGGAATGCATAGTACACACAGCGGCCCACTGAATGTGCTTATCATCCTGTGAACTGGTTTCCCCAGCCTCACTGTCGACACAGAGGTAAAACATTGACAGCACAAGCGCTATGTCTCCTCAGTGATCCGCTCCTCAATGATCTGCTTTGACACAGTTCAGCCCTTTCAGATCTGGAACTATTTTTATTGTGATTCTAAGTGAATTTTTACCTGTGTTTAATCTTTCCTAAATGATTTCTAATAATAACATTATAGCCTGCATTTTGCATTTTCAGTGAAAATTAGGTATTTTCATATTTAATTTACTTCCTTTATATCAAAACAAAGAAAACAAAAAAAAGTGACTTTTTCAGCAAAATATAACATTAGTCGACCATTAAAACAAGCATCTACAACTGCTGTTATTTGTCAAACTACATGGGTTTTACTGGTGATTCAATGTTCAAATGAGAGAAACTGCATTTTACCTGAATTCTTATGACTGTATAATAGGAGTGGTTCAGTTATTAAACATTTTATATCAGTACATGATTTTGGTCATCGGCAGCTGTTTAGGTCACTGAGGGTTAGACATATGTAACCCTGGCCCTGACACATTTTTCTCCTTTAAATAATGATAAAATAAATGTGTGTGATGATTACATTTTCTGTCAGAGCATGTATGTGCGAGAGGAGTCACCTCCCATAACTACAAAAATCAAAAGAGATAGCTGTTTTCATATCAAAAGAAAATTAAGTACAGCCTGTTCGCCACAATGTATGCTTGCCATGTTTGTTTTTGTTGACGGTATATGTGCTTGTTACGTCCTTACCTAATTGCCTGCTTGGCATTCAGCACACATGAAATAAAAGCCTATTACCGTGTTGACAGCATGAAAAGGAAAATCATGGAAACAGCAGGTGGAAATAAAACACTGTGAGCAGTTTTATCATCCAGATAACATACACATTTAGAGTATATTTTCAGGTCAGTTTACACTGCAGACTTATAATATGCATATAATGACATGTGTTTTGGTTTTTTTTTGTTTATTTGTTTTTCATCTCATCTCATCTTCTCTCTGCTTATCCGGGGCCGGGTCGTGGAGGCAACAGTCTAAGCAGGGATGCCCAGACTTCCCTCTTTGCCCCAAAAATGACTTTAGAGCCCAACCAACATTTTACAATTTGACAATAAACCATCATTCAGAATGAGTCAATACATTATGTATATGGACATGTTATGTATGTACCATACAGGGTGTCCACAAAGTCTCTTTACAATTAAAAAAAAACTATTACAAAAGCAACTGATGAGATATGTCAGTGAGATTTGTTCTATGTACTTATCAAAGTTTGTTGCATTTGTGTATTTCATGCACCCTGTTGATGAAGTAGTTTCTGTTAAATAAGCCCCTAAAAAATGACTACTCCTCAGGAAAAGGCACAATGTGTATCGTGGTTTATTGAAACAAAATATATGGGGTTCTTTTAAAGATGTCATGTTATCAAACCAAGATACAGGACATCAGTGAGCTGAAGCAAAAGGTCAGTGATACCACTGCCACCACTGAAGCCAGCATTAACAGTACTGTCTTGATCTGCTTTGTGTAACTAATGGTTTCAATATAGAGGTATAAATGAGGCAAAATTATGATGATAATGAACTTTATATAAAACATTTTTATCAAAAATATGATTATACTGATAATATAGACTGTATACTACGAACCCATAGGAAAAGATGTATAAAAAAAAATCACTGGAAAACAAAACATTTCCAAAACATATTCACCATTAGTTTTTTTGTCTTTGCTAAAACTTGATTACATTAACTAACCTGTGTGTGGTGGTATCCCAGTATGAAGCTTATTCTAGTTTTTATCATAATCAGAATATGGTATTTACATGAACACAGAATGTATATGTGATATATAACATTTCTGTTACTGATTAACAAAGGATGCAGGCATTTATGAATGTTACAACTCAAATACTGCAATTTATTCTGACATTTATCTTACATCAATTTACCAGTTCAAGTGGCACAACTTCCTGGTTTTGATATTTGGACTTATGATAATGTTTCTGTAGTGTTTTCATTGTATGTTTTGGAAATCAGTGTCCTGTAGCATGTCTTCCTATATAAACCACCAATTATATTAGAGGAAAACAAAACAGATGCTCTTTATCTCTCCAGAAGTGAGACATTTTCATTGCTCACATTGTTTGTGTTTCTATTATAATGGATGACTTATGTTTGGCCTGCACAGGTAATCACAAGGGAAAAAATATACACACCACAGCTTCTTTCAGTTCCTGTCTGAGTAATCTTCTTGACTATAGGTTAGAATTTTTACATGTGAAAACACAAAAACTTGGTATTTCAAAAACCTGTTCATGAACATATACACTGTGTATGTAAATAAGAATTCAGAACATTTCCCACTGAAACTGATAAGTTAAATCAGATATAAATATACTGCATTAGCAGGTGTGCAAGCATACTGAGCAGGAGAAAGGCTGCCATACCTAATGTTCTTTGAGAACTGAGGCTAATGTGACATTGGCATGGAAATCTAAGGGAAAGACATCAGCTTGAGTTGATTGTAGATAAAAAATACCTTTTGACAGGGACGTCCTTGTTTTGATGATGCAAGATGAGACAGACAAGTAAACAACAAAATCAGTTCCAGTACAAAGTAGGAACTTTCATTGAAGACCATCTGCACAAAACCATGCAGACATGGTACTGGTAGTTGTTACTGTGATTAAACAAAATAAAAAAAATATTGGAAATATTTAGAAAATATAACCAACAATTTCAAATAACTTAAATGTCGTAAGTGTTCTCCTGAGCAGCAGAATCATCATGTGATCCGATGAGCCATCCTATTATTAGCTAGTGAGACAGAACATATGTGGCACATGCCAAAAGGAGTTTACGGGCACAATGCAGACCTCTTATGGTGAGGGCCTCTGGCAGCTCCAGTATGGTAAGAGGATGGATTTTCCTGGCATGGTTTCGGTTCACTGAACGCCTCAGGGCCAAAGGCAGACACCAGCACGAAGCCATTTTTAGTGAAAATGCAAAGCCAGTGGTGAACCACTAGGCTATATGCATGGCTTTATGATATATTCAATATACTTTCACCTTCTTGGCAGTGTTTTATAGTAGTTTTTTGTCATGTTATGCTCTATATACCTATTATTTTGGTGTTTCCAGTGACATAAATTATAGTAATATTTAAACTATGAATTGAGTTTGCAGAAAAATCACTGTATTGTGACAAATTTACATGTACTGTGATAGAGATGTTGGCTGTATCACCCATCCAAGTTTTAACCCTTTAAATGCTTGCTCGACCATATAGTTTAGCACATTTTGAGTCACTACATTTTTTAATGAGTACCTAACTTATCTGAATCTAATTGAGCCAAGAAAGATGTAAATCGCTAAAGACATTTTGACTGTTTTTGGTGAAAATATGAAAGATATGAAGAGGCCTTCCTAAACATAATTATATTATTTGATACCACAAAAACACTTACATTGATATGTAATAATTTTTTAAAACATGCTCAACCAAATGGTTAATTTGTCACTTTATGGTAAGAGTAGAAAAATGAAGCCAATACGAATTATTGATTATTTGTATAAAATCAAAACTTCTGTTCATCTATTGTTGTAAATATTAAACATTTGGTGGTAATGCATGATAAAAATTTTGAAAGAATTAACTCAATAAGTAATTTTTGGCACTTTCTGAGTTGATATTAATAAGTATGGTGAAAAATAAAAAAATTAAAAATTACTCACCCAAGGTAATAAGAAATGGAAACAAAACATTTTTTCTTTTCTTTTTTTTTTTTTTTGGAGGGATAGTTAAAAGGTTAA
>JAPTGZ010000019.1:184790-203103 GCA_029814645.1 Fowleria isostigma
AAGGTCAAATTCAAGGGTCAAGGGGTCATTTTCTAATTTTTCCAGCACAGCCCCTTAAAAAATGCATATCTACAGGAATACATATACTCATGATTATTTTTTTTTACTTTTAATCACAATGATGTACATTATATAATGCTACAAAATCTAAAATTATGTTTCATAATGGTAAAAATTTTAGAAATTAAAGGAGAACACAAATTTTTACCCATAAAAAGGGAAGCCACTTGGCGTTCGCATTGACACAAGATCAGATAAAAATGTACCTGGAGTCGACCTGAGAACCCCTGGAAATTGTGTTTTTTGACATAGTTGACATTTGACAATTGACAATGACATTTATTTTTTTCAAACTGCATCACCTCTGTATAAGTAGCTCTGGCTTGAACTAATATTACAAACAAATGACAAAATAACCTCAGTTAGAATTTCAAGCACTTAAACTAAAGTTCAAGCAGTTTTCAGACCTTAAAAACACAACATTAGAAGTCAAGCATTTTCAAAATTTCAAGCATCCATTACAAACCCTGAATCAAGTTATCACAAGCACAAGATCAGAGTAAAATGTTTCGAAGGCAAGCATTAAATAGATGGTCATCACAGCATGAAACAATAGAGATGTGAAAAAATACTGATACAGCAATATATCGCAATACTTTGACCTCCAATATAATATTGATATTTCAACCCTTAAGATCGATTTTTTTGGAAAAACAAAAATAATTATTTCTTTGCAACATTAGTTTAATTCGCAGTAGTGTAAGTAACAAATTTAATGCATTTAATGTTTAATGCATTTTTTGTTTTGATGCACTTTAAGAGATGCACTTTATGTTAAGTGTATGTATTGTATGTAACACTGCACTAATTATTTCAAAAACAATAAAATGGAAAAGTTGTTTTCAGTCAAATAGTTTTGACTTAATTTGTCCTTTCAATTTTGTGAAGTATTGTGTGATTTACATTCACATCATCTTTATTTTTTCTAAGTTAACTGTGTAGAATATTGCAATATATCACAATATCGTGATATGATATATCGTGACACTATCGTGTCATGATCCAAGTATCATGATGCGTATCGTATCGTAAGGTTCTTGCCAGTACTATGAAACAAACACCACTTAAGCATCAAACACTGTTGCAAAGAAGAGATTACAGTTCATCAGGTGAAAGGTTTTAACAGTTGAGATGAGGTTAGAAAAATCAACTAAAAGAATCATTAACAGAAAGGCTACAACAACTAAAACTGTACTTCATATGACAGATTAATCAATAATGGGTAATCCAAACCCACAGCTTAGTTTCAGTGGCTGATTATATATAGTGTAGAAGCATCTCTCCTGGGGTTTGTTACTCCGACTTAACTTTTGAGCATTCTAAGAGCAGAAAAACAACCACAAAAACAACACCACTGTCACCAAAGAAACATCTGTTGAGGTTTCATCATCTTTATCTCCATGCCCCATCACCCTGACTCTTGACTGACTCCTTCCTTCCTTCCTTCCTTCCCTTGTGTCAAGATAAACCTTAAAGGTAAAATCTATAAGCTATGCAAATAAAAGTGGACAGTAGACACAAACATCTTGTATCAGTAATTTACTTCTGAAGCTGCAACATGATTGATTATGAAGAGATGTGTGGTTATTATCGAAAATATTTCTGTACTATGACAGTTGCATGGTCAGTGAACACATCACTTTGGGAGGGTGGGGGAGTACAGTACATTCAGTTTGGTTTCCTGAACACAACTGACCATATGAGCTTATAAATGTCATGTTTAATTCCACACTGGTCACTCCTGACAGTTGAAGGTGTTAGCTTGTACCTTTAATTTGTCATTTCCACTTTTTAGTATTAGTTCTATCTCACCTGGCGGACACACAACTACACTCAAAAGTCAAAATACAGTCTTGGACAATAAAGTTAAAATTGAAAACATGTGATAACAGTCCGTTTCTAGTGTGGAAAAGCCTAAATAATCCTCTGGAAACATGTAGCTGTGGCATGGCTGTATCCCTGCTCCAAGCCGGGGCCTGAGATTAGTCACCGTTCGGGCCTGTGAGCCAGGAAAACGGCTTGGCAATGCAACAGGCTGTGAACTCTCCCAGGCTAATAACTCGGACTGCCATTTTGGATAAAGTGTGGTTTTATAACCGGCAACTTTGACGGAGTTTTGTTGGAGAAAGCTACACCCAAAGCGACGACGCAAAACTTTTTTTTTTTTTTTTTTTTGCCACCGTGGGGGAGTTAGCTAGAAACACCCAGTGTGAAACTAACTTCAATCAGTCCTACTCACCCGGAGTTGACGGTTAACAGGAAAACTTATGCGATAGTCGCGGGATTAAAGCTCCATATATCCCGGTTGTTGACTCCTTCGCGCAGCTTGGAAGTAAGTCCTCAAGTTTTTTTTATTTTCCCTGCCGTCGGCCAGAGGAATCTTCCCTCGGTCGGTGTTATTATCATGGGCGGGGGAGAGAAGTAGAGCAGGGAGTTCCTGTCCCTCAAACAGGGAAACTCGACAGGAAACTGATCTGAGAGCTGCGGTGCAGAAGTCCTCCGCTAGGGCAGGGACACGGAGGAGCAGAGGTGAACTGACAGGAATGAACAGGAGGCGGTGGAGGTGGAGCACAGCCCAAACCCCTCCCCCAAACACCGCAGACCTCCGAACCTCCACCCCTGGCATCAAACACCACATTACATGCATCACTACTGGGGATTTTAGTATCGATCCACTACCAAGTCAATACTGGGCTAGTATCGCCAACACTGATACTGATACCGATTCTTTTTACTTGCTTTACATGATCATTGAATAATTTTCGGATTTTGCCTTTTGATTATGATGAAACAGGACAAAGATTTTGGACAAACATGTTTTTTAATTGACTAACTATATATAAAACAATTTAACAGCATATAAGTTATAAAATAATTCCCCTTTTACCTTTACAACACACAATTGTTTAAGAAAGTCACAAAAATATAACAATGTCAACAACATGACAAAAAATACGTGTAATTACATGCAGGTATTTGAATAATTTTCTGGATGTATATAATGCAAACTGCAACAAATGTATCAGTCTTTTCATGCTAGTATCAGTCCAATACCGATACTCACCTTGGTATTGATACTATCGATATTTAGATCAATACGCCCTATTCATCACCTCACGTCATAAATCCTGTAATCCTGTCAACTACCAATTCTACAAATTGTACATTACCAAATAAATGTTGATATAATGAATAATTAATAAACTTTTATATTTATTATTATTCTATATTTATTACCTCTCCAACCCCCCTGCTGCTTATTGTTATATTCTATGTACAGTTATATTGTTTATAGTTTAATGTTTAGTGTTTATAGGTTAAGGTTATTTAGTTATAGTCTATTTATGTTTATTTTCTTTTGATATATATTTATATATTCTTTCTACCATGTTCTTTTTGCACCATGGGGCCTTGAATCTTGTAATTTTAGTTTTTTCTGTATGTAATGCATATGTGGCAAAATCTGACAATAAAGCTGACTTTGACTTTTTGTATTAAAAATGAAATTATACTTATACATCTCAAGATCTTACATAACATATATCCTTCCAACGCTATTTTATTTACATTTTTTGACATTACTTTTGTAACTCTAATCCTGAAACCACTTTAGACTGACTCTTTCATGTGTGCATTCTTCTAACTGTTGGTCTAAAGTTGAAATCCTCATTGTGTTGAAATGTAACAGGAATGTGAAGTAAACATCTCAGGATGTACTTGTGTCTTTTTAAACATGACATGTGTGATCTAGAATTGATTATTAATTTGATCATTTTATTTGGCCAAGTTCATGTACATTAAAGTAAAAGTGCTAAAACACCCCCCAAAACTTTAAGGCTTTTGTTAGAATTTAATAATATATCCCCTCTCCAGAATTTGTATCTAATTAAAAAGCATAGAAACCCTGACAACTTATAAACAGATTTTCAAAATGGACTGAATTTACTCTCTGCAATACTTTTTTATTTTTATATTTTATTTATCTTTTATGTATCTATAAATATTTACAATATGTGAATTGATTTGTATTAACTGGTTTTTTTTTTACATCTTGTGTGTTTTCAATTTCAATTTTTTGTATGCATGAATTCTCAATAGATTTGTTGAAAAAAAATTTCCATAAATTGTTTGATGTACTCCCTTTCAGTTAACATGTTTTTAGATATATATTTATATTATTTTTTTATTTTAATATTTGATATCTAATCTAACAGTATACCTGTTAATGTCTGCACTGTATTTATTATATACTTAAAATATTCTACCAAAAAAAATTTCAATAATTTTGATTTGTTCAGAAATAATATCAACTGAAAATAGACTGTGTACAATTGAATACAGCAAATTATGAGTAAGCAAATAAAATACATTTGTACATTGAATTTAAATGTGCCACTTACTCAGTAGATTACATTTATTTATACAGTCGTGGGGGCAAAAAATGATTAAACCACCCCATGTTTTCTTCAATTTCCTGTTCATTTTAATGCCTGGTAACTAAAGGTACATTTGTTTGGACAAATAGAATGCTAACAACAAAAATAGCTAAAACATGAAAGAGAAACATTTACATAGGGCTGCAAGACAGCCATGATAACCAAATGGTTCTCAAATCTGGTCCTGGTGGGCCGGTGTCCTGCATGTTTTAAATATTTCCCTCTTTCAGCACACCTGATTCAATTAATGATCAGCTCATCACCAAGTTCTGTAGAAGCCTAATAATAATGTAATGGCTGCCACATGTGCTGGAAGAGGAAAATATCAAAAACATACATGACACCAGCCCATGAGGACCGGATTTAAGAACCACTGATCTAAAGCCAATACCAGGAATGACAGGAAATGATGCTTACACTCATTCTTGATAAAACCTCATGTTCATTTAAAAAAACATATTTCAGCAACATCAATTTAACTCAAGGTAGGCAGCGATACAGCTATTTAATGAACCACCAAACTTGGCCACATTGCTCGTTTCTGCAAATGAAACAATTTTGCAGATTAGTCCTTCAGAGATTTCAGTCAACACCTTTCGTTTTCAGCTAATTTCAAATGTAGTTAGCCTGGTGTACAGAATAAAAAGTTCTAACTTGCGAAAAAATAGAGCTATTACAGTATACTAGTATTAACATTTCTTCAACAGTACTGATATGTCATCATTTCTACACTCAATGAATCTCAACAATGCAATTCAGTTAAATGGTCAGAATACAAATATGTAATCTGCAATTATTCTGACTTATTTCAACTCTGAATCGACTCATTATATTGTTCAGAATGCTAATAACCTCTTTATTTAAAAAAGTCAAGTAGCATCGTGCTTATTAATATTATTGTGCAACGTTTATTGTGCTTCATACATATGTACATTATGAACATGGACAACTCATACAATACATTTTTACAAAAAGTTCTGATCTTTGAACGACATTTTCACAAGCAGACTGTTCTAAAAGGTCATAAAATGACAGAGCTCTAAGTGCTCAATGAGTCTGTAAGAGCAGATGCTGACATCATGTTACACTGAACAGTCCTCGCAGTCTGTGAGACAGAGAAACAAACAGTGGGTTTGTGTCTGTCGCAAACACACATTGACACCCAGACAGCTCCTCAGCACTGCTCGAAACCTGCCATCAGGGAGAGAGCGAGGGACTCCACTGTACAAGAGAAAACAGCAGAGAACATGTGATCACTTCAGTGTCAACAGCCTCTTATATATGTAAATACAAAGTAAAACGGCATCGACATCACATGTAAATCACTGGTTGATGTCCATAAAGCATCAGTTTTACTCACAATGAGGGAAGGAACCTCGACATACAGCCTTATTCAGGATTGTTACGAGGAACATGTGGCAATTTTTGAAATCGGACTCCATTTTGTCGATGGACTCGATCCTAAAATTGAGAGAGACAAACACAATATTCAGTCACAACGCAACTGCCAAGAGAGATGAGGTAGCAGATGATGAATACAGGCTAGGCAGCTGAGACTGAAACTGAATACAGTCGCCAAAAAAATTATTAGACCACCTTATGTTATCTTCAATTTCTTGTTCATTTTAATGGTATCTGCTTGAGTATTTTAATGTTTGAATATTCATTATTTTTACTGCTTGTTTTGAGTTTGCTGTTCTTATGTCTTTACTGTGTTGTGTTGTTTTCTTTGTTTTAATGTTTTTGCTTGCAACTTGCTTGTATTAACTGCATCCCATTGTTGTGCCCTTAAGGTCAAAGCACCTTGTAAACTCAGTTTTTAAAAGTGCTATATAAAGTTGTTATCATCTTCATTAACTTTTTATACTATGTACAGTCACAAAAAAAATTATTTGACCATCCTCTGTTTTCTTCAATTTCTTGTTCATTTTAATGCTGGATACAACTAAAGGTACATTTGTTTGGACAAATATAATGATATCAACAAAAATAGCTCATAAGAGTTTAATTTGGAAGCTGAAATCTATCCATTTTCCATGGTTTTCTTGATAATAACCAAAATAATATAAGTTCTTCCATCAATATCGATGGCATTGTACTGACAAAAACTGTGCTTTTAGACATTCCATGTTTTTTTTCTATCTGTTTTAGTCATATGATACACACAGGAGTTAGTGCTTGATTACATAACCATTGTTTCTGATGACTTTTGATGATCTAATAATTATTTCTGCGGCTGTAGTTTAGAATAAAAATGTATAAAACGAAAAAAGACTACACAAGAAATATTATCTGGTAATCCTTCCAGTCCACATAAGGGCTCTTACTTCCAGGCTCCGAAGCCAGCTTGCCATCGTTCTGAGAAGATGAGGACTAGATTAAGAACCTTCATTATTGCCTCCTTCACAAAACTGACCTGAGAAATTAGAGCAGGAGATAAAAACATCAATATTAATTAAGTACAACACGGGTAAATCCCGTCCTCTGGGGGAGGGTCTGAGTAACTCATCTGAGCTCTGCTATGGTTTACCTTCTCCCTCAGCAGACAGCGGTCATGAATAGTGGCTAAATATCTGTAGTGAATCTTAATCAGCTGGTCCAGATCTTTTGCTTCCTGGACTTGGTGCTGAAACTCCAGTCCTGTGCTGTGCAGAATCTGACAAGACAGGGTGATAACAGATTTAAGATTAGAGGCGTATATTCTCCCTTCATGGTGAAAATGTTTTTCTCTTTTTCTTCACTGCATTTATGTAGTCAGATCATGGGAACTTCAAAAACACTGAAACAACAATCTTATTACTGTGACGGATTAACTGTCACAAGAGAACTTCCAGGTGTCTTGATTTTACGCCATTTGGAAATAAATTGAAAACACTGCCAGTTACAGGATGACACATGCATCTTAAATTGTTATTTTATGATATTTTGAAAGGAAGCATATCTCTCAAGTAAATGCTTAAATGTTGAATCAACCCTTTGTTGTTACAGCCAATAAATATGAGATCCTTTTTATTTGACAGGATTATTCCCATTACCCTGGTCATGATGTAGTTGTGAAGGCTGTTGACGAAGTGCATCAGTTTGACCCGCAGCAGACACATTCGGTGAATCTGCTGATTTACAGGCTCTTTGACTTTCACGTCCTCACCCAGGGCTCCTTCTAGTTTTTTTGCGACATCTGTAAAATCTTTGAGAAGCAAACAGGCTTTAAATGATTTACTGGGATCATTCAATACACAATAAGGAAACTCATGCATGATCAACAGCTGATTTGTTTTTATAAATATCACTAAAAAGGAGCACAGGGTCTGAAAGCTGCGTTCTAACTCTTACCGCTGAATCGCACTGTGTCTAAGCTGTATTTAGCCCACTTGATTTGCAGCAGGAGGAGAAACACTTGATTGTAGATTTTCTGACACTCTGAGCTGATCACAATGTCAACAGGCCACGGAACCTGAAGAGAACAAAATATGTATACATTTCCAAAAGTCTTAGGAGACCATTAAATATGTTGTTTTAGAATATTATAACCCTTACATATGCACTTATTTGTCTCTGTATTAATTTAAGTACAACTGGAACATACAGGAAATATGTAAACAGCATAAAACCCCTAGTTTCAGAAAATAAGATTATTATACAAGGTATACTAGATGATGAAAACCAAGACAGTAATAACAGTCTAAAGAAAAATTCTGGGATATTTTCCATGAAGCTTGATATAATATACCACAACATTATGTAAGAAAATTAAAAACAGTTGACCCAAGAGCATTCAAGATGCATTAAATCCAAATGGAGTTGACTATTTTGACTTTTTTGTCATTTAGTTGTGATTTTGCGCATATTTTTCTCATATTTTCTTACAACTGTGCAGTAAAGATGCATGGTCATTACAGTCCTGCAAAAACAACAAATAGAGTAAGACTTTTGCACAGTACTACACTTTAAAATGTGCAATTTAATTACAATATTTATATATAGTCAATTTTCAAGGGCACATATACAGTATGAGGATAGTTCTCTATATCCTCCTGAAACCCAGAAAAGTAGAAGTTTTAGCTTTTTTTTTTTTTTTACATTAAGTAATTGCCTTTGTTGGACACAGCATGATGCAATAGTTTTTTTCAGATTCATTCATTTTCTGAACCCGCTTTATCCTCACTAGGGTCACGGGGGTCGCATGGAGCCTATCCAAGCTACTTAAGGGCGAAAGCGGGGCACACTCTGGACATTTCACCAGTTCATTGCAGGGCTGACATATAGAGACAAGCAACCACTCTCATGGGCGGCTGTGGCGCAGTTGCTAGAGCGGGCCATTGAAGGGTTGGCAGTTTGAATCCCGCCTCCAACTGTCCACATGTCAAAGTGTCATTGGGCAAGACACTGAACCTTTAATTGCCCCCAGTGAGTAGTGAGGTAGTGCCTTGCATAGTGGTAGCCCCCCCACTGGTGTTTGAGTGTGTGCGTGAATGGGTGAATGTGAGGCTTGTATTGTAAAGCGCGTTGAGCACCATTAATGCGTGGAAAAGCGCTATATAAGTACCAACCATTTACCATTTATTTGCAGTAGACGGTGTTTTGTTTTTTGGTTTAAAAATAAAGCTGGGTTGCTGGGTCTCAGAAGAATATACAGTACTGTATTTTTGGAGTATAAGTCGCACCTGTCAAAAAATGGATTATGAAGAAGAAAAAACATATATAAGTCACACCAGAGTATAAGTCACAAAGCCAGCCAAACTATGAAAAAAAAGTGCGACCTATAGTCCAAAAAACACAGTATATTAATTTTTCTTAAACCATTCCAGCATTTTAGTATTTTTTTTTCCCCAAATGCTCTCACATATGTCAATAATGATATAACATCTTTGCAGCTATAAGAATATGAATAAAAAAACAAAGGTTCACACTTCTTACTTTGTAACTTAGAGTAAGCACTTCGAGATTATTCACAGGGTGTTTTTTCCTAGCTGGGTCAATAGTTTCCAAGAAGATTGATAACCTATAAAATACAAAATGAAGAATAAAACATTGACTTTTCAATATAAAACATGAGGAAAACTGATGACACACTTGATCTGATTTTTACACATGTAGTACCTGCTGCTGTCCTCAGGGCGGCGCTGTCCAACTGCTTCCTGCAGCTGAACGTTGAGGAATGACAGCTGCTGCCAGCTCTCCTTCTCCTGCACTTTGTCAAAGATGGCGGTGTAAAAATCATACATAGTGTCTCCAGCTTCAAGGAGGAAGTAGTTCCTCATGGCCTGGAGGTATTCCAACAACCTATGGAGACATTAAGGAAATGTGTTCCAGATGGTTCATGTGTAGAAATAAACAGAACCTTGGAGAGCAATGCTTACTTGTAGTCTTTTTTCAGAGTCTTCATGAGGTTCCCACAGCATTCGATGTACCTCCTCTCGATGTGTGGGTAGAGGCAAGAGCGCAGGGTGAGCTCAAAGGTCTGGCAGGTGACAGACTGAGATGAGCGGTCCACAATGACATCACCCCCAGAAAACCGCTCATGGAAGTCACTTTGCTCCAAGTAAAGCCTTCAGGGGAACAGATGTAGGTGTTAAAGTGCACTGGATCTACAGATTTATGGACAAAAACTATGATCTGTTTAAAAACCTATAAGATAAATACACTGTACATTATTTCTGCTGATTCAGAGGTTATGTTTGCAGATTTGATAACATATTAAAGTCTTCACACATTATGTTAAGTCAGCTGTATTCATGTCATCTCATTTGATTCTGCTGAGATAAAAGTCCTATTAACTTCTAACTGAACATTAGGTATGTCAACTGATTTAAAGTAAGTTATCCACTAACATGTCACTGTACACATTTGTTTGTGGCTTACATAATCTGCATCGCAGTAAGAAGGATCTATATTGAAATGTATCGATAAGTTAGGTTGCTATTGGATTACTGTGTTGCAAATGACATGCAATGTAGAAAAAAAGTGCAATGTGGCTGAAATACTGCTGTGTTGTTGCTACAAAGCATAATTCTATGACATTTTATATTCTACACCTATTTTGGGAAATGTGTAACATTTTCATTGTTATATTGCAAGTCATCTCCATAGCACAACTTTTATATAAATAATACTTAATACTAAGATGATGCCACAGACAACCGAATGAAACAGGTAATGCTACTAAACAAAATGATGGATTTCTCTGAATTTAAACATTAATCTAATTTAAGTATATAAGAAAATAAAATGACATAGTATCAGTTGCTCATTTAGACACTTGAATGTAGAAAAGTTAGATATTGCATTCTTAACTTATCTTTGTGAGATTTACCAGTAATTGTTACATAACCATCTTGAGCTAATCAGAATTATTTTGCATAATTTTGCATAATCATTTTTCATTCAGTTGATTAAAAACAACTGGAAAAAACAGAAATGTCAAATGTCAAGATTTTGCTCTGTTAATGTCATCTTGTTGCATCCTGTTCACCTGATTTATAAGGATTTCATTCATTTCTTTGTATATCTCGGTAACAAACATATATTTGTGTTTATGTCAAATATAGACTGAAATTTTATTTACAATGCATATAAGACAAACAAGAATTTTCATTTTCTTATTATTTATACATATCAATAAGTAGCTCTCCTGCTTCATTCAGTCTATTGGAAACTATTGTTACATTATACTACCGCACAAAAGGAACAAATCTTTAAATGGGACTGTTTGTGACAAGTAGATGCCATCTGAAATTTCATCCTTGTCGCACCCCTACCTCTAACTGAAGCAGACCTTATGTTATCTTTAGACTGGACCACTTGAGAGATTAAGAACGGAACAGCAAAAAGGCTTTGTATCTTACTGTACTGTGGTGGTTAATACTTACCTGGCGAAGTTTATAGCCAGTAACGGGTCATGGACATCATCAATCTCCAGATGCTGAGCCACAATGGACTGCATCTTCACAAGGCTCCTCCTAGTGGCTTGTTGTTCAGTCACTGTATCTGTTGGAGATGACTCTTGACTGCAGAGTCGGGACTGCACAGACTCCAAAAACAGTGTATATAAACTCTTCCTCTCCGCATCTGTAATATCAACAAATGTCTCTGTGAAGTAGAACCACGGACACACTACATCTAAATAAAGATACAGAGTCTTAGGACAAACACTGACCTCTGGAGGATCGCTCAGACTGCTCAGTCTCTTTGCAGTCTAGATTTTTGAGCAGCTGCATGGACTTCCCAGCCATGATGATCTGCTTAAGGACAGGTTTGAGGAAGGACACCATGGTGAGCTGCCTGTTACTGGAGCCCTCGCCTCCGGAGCTCCCACTTGCTGCGTCATTCAGCTTCTCCTCATTCTCCACCGTCTCAGACACACTGTAGAGTGTGTAGGTGGCGTACCAGAAGTCCCTGTGATTCACTGGTACATCCTTGTTCCTGAAAATAGTCAGTTGTTTATCTGTACAGATGTATTTTAACCATTGTCCATAGTATGTTTGATATAGAATAGTCAGACCATCATCAAACTGATAAAGCAGAGCAGAAGTCAAAGTCATAGTTATAGTTTATTTTCAGTTATATATGCATTTCAAATCAGCAGAAGAAAGAAATACAATTTTACTAAAAAAAGGCTCAGGCAGAAGCATAGCTTATTAATACCGCCTACTTTACAGCTTAAGCTCCACAATAAATGGTGTCAAGAAGAAAAAAAATTATTTTTTTTTTCAATTAGAAGTGAATACTGAATTCAGAGAGCAATAAAAAACCAGTCTAAAAATATTTTTTAAATGCCTTCACTGTAATGTGTTGCAATATACCACATTATGCCACATTTGTCTGATTTTTAGTGTTTCTTTTCTGCCTACAACATAGTGTATCTTTAGGTTTTCAACAGTTCTAAATGGATTTTAGGAAGTATATTATTTCCTAAATGTTTTTATAGACAAAAAATGAATACAAACAATTCACCTCTCAGCAAGTGGTTGATGAGAGAGAACTGTAACCATCACTCAGTCACCATTATGTAAGAAATGCTTCATTTTAAATAGGAATACAATCAAATTAAGTCATGCTTCTCTTTCTTTACTATTATAGAAATTTGGTTAGGTAGGATTCTGAAATAAACACTAAGAATAAGACTTGTCTTGTGTGATTTGTTCTTACAAGAAAGTAAGACAGGCAAATAAAGTGCAATGCAGTCAGTGGGGTTTGACATAGAGTAAGAGAACCGACTGATTTTTAAGGAGTTTGGGCAGATAAAATATGCATGGGAGTCAAACTGTGGGCAAGATATGAGGTAGCTAAATTAAATTATGAATCAAGGTCTGATCTCTGAGGGATAGGGTCATTCAGGTACAAAAGAATGAACCGAGAGAAGGACAGAAACAAATTAAAGGTTTTCTGGCGATATCCCATAACAAAACGCTTGATAAAGATTTTTGGGATAATATCTTGCTGCCGCACAGCATTTTAATTAGCATTAGATTCAGAGAATTCTAATACAATATTTGACATAATATTTACACTTCACCTTTATTTGTATTTGATATAAAAATGGGATTTCACTAGATTGTCCCAAATGTGAATCTGTTAAGCTTCAATGCATAAAATTGATATAACACAATTCATATATTCATTACATTTGCTTGAAAAACTCCTGACTCTTTGACACAGCATGAGAAAGTCATGACTTTCGTGCAAGAAAAGCCACTTTTAATGTTTTATGTAAAGCTCTATGAATTGTTGGGTTTTTTTACATGAAATTTGCAACACAAATAAACCTGCCTCGCCTTGCCTTACTGTAAAGTCAATCAGAGATGATCCACTCTCACTACAATAATATATTTCTGCAAAAAAAAAAAAAAGCATACTTCTATCAATAGAGGAAACATGAAAGCTCTGGGAATGAGCTGTGACTTGGATTTAAGTGGACATAAATAGTGGTTACATGACTGAGCTGAAATGAATCCATATATGGTTAGAGCAGTCTGTTTTCAATACTATGTACCGTAAGTACTGCGCTTTATTTGGTCTATTGTGGACTGGTCTTTTGAAATATTGGAATAGAAAGTTTAAAAAAAGCAATAAAAAACCAGGCTCTCCTAACAAACAGCTGCATGTGGAAAGTCAAAAGCAGTATCCTTTATTGTTTCCGTCTATTGTTTCTCTGTGTATCACGTTGAAAATGACATAATGACAGAGTCACACCGCATCACTATGACAACCAGCTAAGGTACTATTTCTGCAGTGGAAAATGAATGCATTGCCAGGTAACAAAAGTGAGTGGAGTGGAGTGTGTTGAGCTGTTACCATACAGCAGAAAAGCATCACTGTTCAATCAGAAGAAATATTTACTGGTTCCATCACCACATTAAACCAATAAAACTATGCTTTCGAAAACAAAGCTGTTGCCTGATATGATACACAAAACCAATAACTAATCAAGTTAATGAAAGCAGAGTTCAGAGTTTTGCTGATGTAGATTTGTTCCATACCTTTGGATGATGAACTCTTTGGCAGGATCAAATAGGTGCCCATGAACAATCCATTCATCCACAATCTCCAAATACGGTCTGACGGTTTCTGTCCACAGGGAAAACAACAAAGCCACCTAAAAGGGGAAGATGTCACACAGTGAGGATCACACAGCCGTTACTGACTCCTTTTTACAAATCATCACTGAGGTAAAACTCACAGCTTGTTCTGATGCTTCCCCAACGCTGTCGTACTCGATGATGGCCTTGTACAGGGTGTTGAGCAAGTGCGAGGCCCGTACGACGTTAGGAGTCTGAGGAGGGACTTCAGCAACACCAGTACAGAACACTTTGTGCAGAACTTTGATCTGGGCCAAGTGAGGACTGAGTCGCTCCAAAACTGAGGAAAGAGTCACTGTCTCATCTTCAAAACAGGAGAAAGCATCAGACAAAAATGGTATTAATAACCTATGCAAGAAAACAGATACAAATACAGCTGTCTTCACAAGTTTACAGACCCCAGCAGAATTTGTGATTCTTTGGCCATTTTTCAGAGAATATGAATGATAATACAAAAACTTTTCTTTTCTCGTGGTTAGTGGTTGGGTGAAGCCATTTATTATCAAACAAATGTGTTTGCTCTTTTTAAATCATACTGACAACAGAAACTATCCAAATGACCCTGATTCAAAGTTGACATACCCTAGTTCTTAATCCTCTGTATTGGCTCCGCCCCTTTAATATTAATGCCAGCTTCAAGTCTTTTGTGGTCATTGTGGATGAGGTACTTTTTCTCAGATGGTAAAGCTGCCCATTCTTCTTGGCAAAATACCTTCAGTTCTTTTAAGATTTGGGGTTTTCGTGTATGAACTGCATGTTTGACACCTCCCCAAAGTGGATCAATGATATTGAGGTCAGGAGTCTGTGATGGAACACTCCAGAACCTTCACGTTTTTCTGCTGTAGCCAATGACAGGTCAACTTGGCCTTATGTTTTGGGTCATTGTCATGTTGGAACATCACCATCCAATGCACATTCTGTCGGGGTATGTAAACTTATGAGCACAACTGTATACATTTGATACAGTGGAACCAGCAAATCAGAGACCTGAGCTGTTGTAGAGATCGACTCATTATGTACTATATCACAGAATAAGACATTATTCAGCATCTTATCAAGAGAAGGCCTCAGTCTAAACCCCATAAACATGCACTTACCATTGCAAATAAGCTCTCTCTCAATTGTGGTCAGCTCCTCTTTGAAGCTGGTGAAGTACTTGTTAAGTGCCCACACAAAGGCCTGGTAGGTCCTAAAGGGAGGCTCGGAGCCCTTCTTGGACCCGTAAGAGGAACCGGAGCCTGGTGGGCAAGGCTCCGAGCTGTACCCCGTCACTTCATCTATGAACCTCTGCAGCCGGAAGACGGCCTGGCCATACACGGCGATATGCTCCAGCACAGAGCGCAGACAGTTCTGCAGTAGCAGACACAGACAAAAGACAGTGTTTTTTCCAAGAGGACACGCGTACAAGGATGTAACCCAAGCAGATGTTTTCACTTACACTGGTTAGATGAGTTACCACCACGTTATTCCTTACTGACACTTTTCCATCGTGGTTTTGGAATATAAAGTGTTTCTTAACCCCAGACAAGAGCCTGTAACATGATCGTCACAAGATCAATTGTATGATAACATCATCCAAATAAAAATGCAAGAACATCCTTTTAACACAAACACTGACTCTAAGACTTGGGGATTTACCAAAAAATAAAAAAGGTAAAACATGTGAGAGGAGGAGATAAATCTTTGTAAGTTTTTACAATGAATACATTCACACAAGACCATCATTACATCTTACCACAATGTCTCCCGTATTACTTGGGACTCTGTGACAAAGGCCTTTTCTTCAGGCAGATACAATGGATCAGTGTTATACAAGTGCTGATCCCTAAGAAGAGAGACAGTAAGCATCAACTTTTCAACATTTGGAGTCATTTCAACATGCAAATCCCCTGAAGACGACAGCTGGGGATGCCAACCACCTGATAAGCACAAACAAACATAAAAACTTTACTCAGGGTATCTGCAAGTCTGAACAAGTTAAATAAAAAATCTATTTAAAGACCATTATGAATGCAGTTTAAGACAGATTTCAAAGCCACAGAAGCAAATTAAATGTTTACAAATACAAATTCAAGGATATAAAAGAATACCACTCTGACTTAAGTGATCCCTCTGATGTGCTTTCAGACCAGTACTAGGTGATGACAGGCTCTCTGGAGTTTTTTTAAGCAGCTCTAATGCTTTTATACCCGGTCTTAATTTAAAAGCACAACATTTTTTACACAAGATGCAGCAGGCTTCAAATTGTTTCTTTCAACATGCTTTAACCATGAATTAAATGTACTGTTTCTGAGCCAGATCACATTGTACTTGCTCTTACACGTGTTACATAAAATAATATTGAGAGAAACTATTTCAGCTTATTACATCTAGGTTTGTGGAGATGCTACAGTACATTAGTCTACACACACCATATTGAGACACACTATTTGTACAGTTTGCTACAGTGGTTAGTGGTTCCATATTAGTTTGATTTAGTAGTTCTGAGGCAACTGCAGCTTTATAAATGTGAAGAAAGACCCATCAAAATTTCACATTCTTTATGGCCTGGATTTTGAAACATTTTAAGGGACTTAAATAAGTGTCTTTTTCCTTAAAATATTCACTTTAATATCAACTATTTTATTATATCAACATAGGTGTATATGAAAAGGCCCATTTATTACTGTACTCATGAAACTGTGATCATCTTTTTCCCCGTAACATTGACATCTAATCCTCGTAATTCATCCTTACCATTTGTTATTGTACTGCATGCATTATTCCGTTCATAGCGCTCACACATTACTGTAATATCACTAGCATTTGGAGCAGTGCCATTCAGTTGTAGAGCTATTTTTACACTTCCACTGTAGCATTATCGAAAAAGCTATACCATTTAAAGTTTAGTTAACTCTATTGAATAATTCATTTAGTGACTCATACACTACTCTTCATATTTTATAATTGGCCCTGAGGGATAAAAAAAAAAAAAGAAGGAATCTGAATTGAAATTTATATCCATATAACTTCCTCCTGCTAAATTTTACCTGTATATACATTATGTTTTTTTCTTTCATAATACACATTTAATATTGTATACTCTATTGTCACTTTAATTTTTCAACTCAAAATAACAGTCATTCTAATATTTTCATAATATTATCAAGTTTACTATGATAAACTTACCAAACATTAAGCAGGTTGGAGTGTAAATGCAAACTGTGAGGAAAACGAGGAGCGTGAGGCACCCAGTAAGGTGTCACTACATGTTGTTCAAGCCATGCCCGGGCATTCGGTTCACCAACTGGAATGACAAAATTGAAAAGAATAATTGACTCAAAAAAACTGACCTTTAGTGTAAAACTGTAGCGTGTGAGCTTTAAATAGACGAATTGGTCTTCAGTTATACTACATTTAGCAAACAATTTCTGTCAACTATCAACAGAAATGGTTGCTGATAATAGCTGTGAGGTAATATTATATGTGAGTTTTATGTTCAGTAATTTATATTTATTAAGGTGTTGATTATTTTGATTTTTAAAAGTTATATTCAGCAGCTATCCAGCTTCTAGTAAAGTAAAAGATTATTATTCGGTGTTAGCTCATTGTTGTAGTATTTTATTAGACTTTTAAAAAAATCCACGTGAGCTGCTAGAGTGGTCATATCACACCTGTCCATGTGACTGGTCCTGTTTTGTTAGTGTTGTCTTGGTCCTCCTGGGGAGTTCTGTCTAACTGGATCCCAGAGTCCTCCCTGCTGATTGGCTCCTGACTGTCATCCTCCTCACTCTCCTCCTCAGACCACTCCTATGAAAAAAAACAAAAAAAAAAACACCCAACACTTGACATTTGGATCTTGTCCATATCTGGTATATATTTATCATTCTCTTGCTAGGTTGCATTTATGATTTCCTCACAGGAGTATCTGGGTATGGTCCAATGTCTATATCTTCTCCTTCCATCAGGTATTTACCCCAGTCGAAGTTGTCCTCTTCTTCTGCACAATCACAAGTTAAAGAGATACTTATTCACAGAATTACATATGCATTTTTGAAGGATGTCTTTTTTTATTTTTTTTTTTTACGTGAAATACTTAATGTCAGTGAAAACATGAACCTACCAGCTTCCTTCACCCTGGGTCTCTCAGTAAAGCTTGTATTCGATGGGGAGCCCGACAAGAAAAGCAGCAGTGATAATATGCTAAAATGCACATCTGTCTGCAAAAAAAAAAAAAAAAAAAATTAAAAAAAAAAAAAA
>JAPTGZ010000019.1:203203-218375 GCA_029814645.1 Fowleria isostigma
GCCGGAAAAATCATACACTGCAACCTATGACCTATGTGCTCTCTAGCGCCACCTAGAAAAATGGGGGAACGGTGGTGTTTGGCGGAGGTCTGCGCTCTCCGAGTGCTTTTCTAGTTTTTTACTGTTTTTGATTGCTTAAAAAAGTGCCAAACTAAGATGCTTATTTTTTTCACCATCTGCAATAGGAGAATTACCAGAAAATTAGTCATACATCCTTCCATAATTCCGTTAATCATCCCCACTTCAAAATCACTTCACTTATTAATGTAGACAAGGTGGTTTTATTTTATAATGTGCCATTATGTCTTCAACTGTCAACATTAAAACAGTCGCAAAACGGTAAATTCATTAAAAAAAAATGTTCATAAACTTTGTGTTTCAGATGGCGTTCAGGTTAATAGTAGGTTTATGAGTGATTTTTCTAGAAAATGAAAGACCAAACTACTCCTCAGTAGTCATTTCTCTGCTGAAACATTTATGATTTCAGTCTCTATGGGATTCTCTGAGGAAATGAGGGAAAAGTTCTTCTGTGATGTTTGGCAGCACCAAAGCAGAAAGCGAATCATTGGCCATCGCCTCCTCTCGTCTGTAATTAGTTTAGCTCTGTTGCACTGTGGGAAAACGCAAATCTGTTGAACAGGTCAGGCCACTATTCTGTTTAGGAGGAGAGCCATCTGCTTTCTGTCAAGACATGTTCAATAATTCAATTGAAATTAAGCACAACTATAAAACGGTTTGTTTACATGCATCTAAAAATAACCCCCGGTGCATCAGGTACTGCCCGTTTACCTCAGTCTGCCTAGAAATGAGACATTCACTCTGACTTCAGCTGCACATAGCGCCAGTGTCTGCAGGGAGAACGTCTCCACTGTAAATCACAGCTGCCCCTCTCAAAAACAACTACACAATCAGTCACTAGGGAGGCAGTTGTTAAGGAGGGAGGGGAAGACAGAAGGAAAGGGAATTGCAGCCAAACTGAGCCGAGAAACTGAGCATTTTATAAGCGCATGTTTGTTATGAGCCACAGGGTCTAAAGACAGAACAAGATAATGGCGTGTTTTTCTTTTTAACGATGACTGGAAAAAACAAGCCTTAAAAATCATCCCGACTCAAAGCAGACTTGACATTGTAACAAATTGCCGAGTTGAATAACACAATTAAAAACCTCATGGCCTGAAAGCAAACAAGTGAGCGTGTGTTGTGCATGTCGTGATGCAGGACGCAGGAAGGATACTTGTGGTCAAATGTGTACCACAGTCTGAAAAGCCAGGCACTCTCCTGTTTGGTTTTACTTTGTCCTTCATCCTGAGAGCCATCCTAGACAAAACACAGACAAAAGTCATTACACTGCCATGGTCAAGATGTGACACAACAACGGATCTGCACTTCAGAATTAATATTTGGAAAATAAGTGAGTATGAAAACAACATGTTGAGAATTAAAGAATACATTGAAATGGAAAACACTGGAGATGACATGCACATCCAAGAGTTAAACTCTTGACCCTTTTGATTTTATAACAAATAATCCATTATTTTACATTGGCTTAATTTTTCAACTCCTACCATAAAGCCACAAATCAACCATTTGGTTAAGTTCTTTTTAAAAAAAAATGTATAAAAAGAATTATTACATATCTTCTTAAGTATTTTTGTAGTATCAAATAATATAATTATGTTCAAGAAGGCCTCTTAAACTATGATATGCCCAAAAAGTATTCATATCTTTCATATTTTTACCAAAAAAAGTCAACACATCTTTAGTTTCATCTTTCTTGGCTCAATTAGGTTCAGGTACACCACTTAGTGACTAAATGTGCTAAACCATATGGTCGAGCAAGCAGTTAAAGGGTTAAAAATGCTCGTAAAATGCACTGGATTGAAACATAATGTATCTAGTAGAGAAGGAAAACAGATAGATTTGGTTTCTGATTAATGTGTTACCATCTTTACTCCAAATCCTTATTAAAAACATGTGACACATTTGTTGTCGAGTGGAGTCAAACGGCAATAAAAACACATATTGAAAACAGACACATATTACTCACTATGCATGCAAAGTAAACAAAGAAAACATATTTATGATGCATTAGACAGGAGTTTGAAATAAAAATGCTTCACAAGGAAATAAATACCTTCAAAAAGGAGTAATTTGTGGTGTGGATCTAGTTTCTTTGATAAATTCACACATTTTCAGCTCTGATGCACAATAATCAGGTGTCCATATAAACAGGTTTGCTTGCTGTGATAACTCCTCCTGTTACAAGCTGTTACAAATCCTTTCCAATGTGCTTTATAATATACACAAAAAAGTATAAAACTTTTTCAGAATTTAACATAACAAGGCTTCAGAACTAAACGTTAAAGGAAGCAGGTATCTTTAAAGTTACTATGTTTACTACCAATTTTCCCCTGGACAGTATTTACATACCAAGATGTGGATGGAAATTAATGCTTAATTTACAATATATTTTTGCAGAGAAAGATGACTGTTATAACATTACAGTGAAATAAGAAGGAATCATTTAAGTGTCAACAATTTAAAAAGCAATATAGTTTTACTCAGGACTGTATTGAAGTAAAAAAAAACAAAAAAAAACTTGCTTAATTTGTGTACCGTATTTATATTTCAATAATCACATACTTGTCTAAGGCAGATATTGGGCTTTTTACTCCACTGCATTTGTCTGTTACTTCTCACTGCCTGTCACAAACTGAAGATTACGTGTTCTTTTATGGGTCGAGTCCAAAATTCCAATAAACCTTCTTGGATTAGATGAAAAATACAATGTCACAGAGGTTGTTTTTTCTCAGCTGAACATAATTTGTCTTTTCAAGGTTCAACAGTGCTACAAACATTTTGATCTTTTAGAACATGATGCATTACTGTACATCAATCCACCCATCAGGAATATAAAATGCAGTCACGGAAAAACTAATTAGACCATCAAAAGCATCAGAAACATTGATTATGCAATCAAGTACTAACTCCTGTGTGTATCATGAGACTAAAAAAACAAAAAAGAAAACATGGAATGCCTAAAAACACTGTTTTTGTTAGTACAATGCTATAGCTATTGATCTAAGAACTGATGCAGTTTTGGTTATTATCAAGAAAACTGTGGAAAATGGATAGATATCAGCTCTTAAATTAAACTACTATGAGCTATTTTTTGTTGTTATCATGCTATTTGTCCAAACCAATGTATCTTTAGTTGTACCAGGTCTTAAAATGAACAAGAAATTGAAGAAAACATAGGGTGATCTATCTTTTTCCGAGCTCAACTATGAACATGCAGCACCACACATAACAACCTTCACTGTATAATGACTATTTTATTTTTTGTAATTCATTCAAGAGATCATTTTGCTTGTTATAAATATTTATAACACACTTTTGAGTCTCAGTACAGAATTTTACTGGCAGTGGAGTATTTTCAGTGTGTTATTACTACTTTTGCTGAAACTGGTTCAGTCTGTATGACCACTTGACTGTTGTTTGATAATAATAGGCATGAACAATGAACCTACACTTAAAGTCTGTAAGATTAATACTGATCTAGACAGGCAAAAAAGGGAGCCAGTACTTGATACAAGAAAATCTGGGTCAGATTCAAAGGTGGTTGTCTACTGCACCAAATGTACTTAAAAAATACGGCCATATCAAACTCTAATTGAGAGGAAGTATTGTATTTTATGTCACAGGTGATGGAGATTAGTTAAACACCTGATAAAACCCTCCACCCCCGCAGAGGAAGCATAATCCCAGCCTGAGCTCACAGCAGTCTGTCAGTATTTCAGTGGGGCAGTGGGATGCAGCTTAACAGGGTAGAGAGGCTTTAGCAAGCAATATCTTAGTTATTCCTCCTCATGACTGCTATTTTACAGACCGTGCCCCATGGCAACATCACAGAGCAGAGGCATTTTGAGCTGAAGTAGAACTGACTTTAAACCACTGTAATGAAATCAGAGTAAGGGCCTTACCCCCTGCAGGACCTGGAAGCTGTCTCCAGAGGGCTGCAGGTCTTGATCTGGATCCACACCAACCCTATAACACAAAAACAAAAACTGATTAACAAGTCAAAGTAAACACAATTAAAGACAGTGCTGAATGACAGTCTGCATTAGTATGATGTAATTTTCCTGCTTATGACCCCTGCTCTTCTTTCGGTGCTATTCTTTGTACCTTTGACACAGAAATAAACGGTTTTTTTGTGACTGTTGCACCTGCAGAATGCAGATCAGCCTCTTTGTGGCTACGACACATGCTCACAGCTACTTCAAAAAGCCACACATAAAAGAGCTGATTGCTAGGCTTTCTAAAACCTGCAAATTAGCATTTAACACAGCGCAATAAAGGCAGGTGACAAATACTTCTAGAACAATAACGCACCCATTCAAGGGGCACAAAGGCTCAAATTATATTAATCAAATGCCATGGTCTTAATAGTCACTTGATCTAAAACAAATTAAACAAGTGTATGAGATTTTGAAACAAGTGTTAGGTAACTTACATCAATGAAATCTGTTCTCCCTCAACCACTTTATGTTGGGTTTTCCTTCATAGCCTTGACATTTGTCTTTAAATAGTGTATTCATGTGATACCTAATTTGAGCATCTCACTAAGCATCAACAAAAATCTGAGAGAAAATAAGCATTAGAAACAAAATTAATAAAAATATTACAAGCTGACAAGATGGTGGCTAACATTATTAATTAGCTGGCAATGTTAGCAACAACCTATGGGTGTGCAGGTATGTGGGGGTGTACTCCTACATACCTACATACATCTTCAAAGGCATAATTGGTCACTCATCTGTGTACTACACAGACACCAAGAAGGATTTAACAGTTTGTTGATTTCAGTAAAAATAAGATCAAAAAGAGATTAGAAAATCATTTCTGTATTATGAGTCAAACAAAAAAAATAACCTTTTTAAGGAGCCCAGAATAAATGAAAATTGAAAAATCCCAGAAGGTAGAAAATCAGAGACATTAAAACATGCAGGAAATGGAAAGTTATTTCATACAGCATTCAGCCATCATGTTTGACTGAACTAATGTTTGTGCTTAACATACTACTCTTACTTCTAGCCTGAGCAGTTTTAACCATTTAAAGTCACTGCAACCCACATTAAGTCTTTGTCAGTGGACAGACGTGACAGGCTCTGGTGTCTCTTACCAGCAGAGAGGGATTAATCTGACCACAAGCAGATTTTAAAGGGGTGCTTTTAATTCATATAAGCTCTAGAGTTTAATCCTTGTGGACTGAAGCCAAATGTAGCCTTTCAGTGGTTATGTACAGGTATGAAACTGCAAGTGAGTCAGAAAAGCAGAAGGTTAAAGTAATGTGTGGTTACATTTACAAAGCTCTGACTAAACATGCACAAAGGAAACGTCATTGTCAGTGAACAAGCAACAGCTACTTCTCCATCTCAGGGGAAGAAAAAAAAAGAAATCCCTCAATTAAAAAAACCTTGCATTCTGAGGGATTTTCATCACTAAACTATGCATTCAGAAGATGTTCGGGGGGTGGAGGCTGGGATCAGAGGATAAAACAAAGAGGCACAAAGTCTGCCAGATCTATGTCAGGAGGGATCTGTTAGAATGACCTAAGATTAAGAAACAACAACTGGGGGGCCCTGAAGCATACAAGCACAGCCCACCACATGTTTCCTTAGTGATAAGAAATGCTATAGACCAAGCCCATATGCACACACTTGCATAAGAGTTTCACAAACTAACATCTAATTTAATCCAATTGTAATGTTATTCTACAGAAACTACATTTCATCAGCACAAATACAGGAGGAAAAAGTGTGAAGGAACTATTGTGACATAGCTCTCAGTTTCTTTATTTTTATTGGTTTCCTCTTTTGAGCAAACTTTCCACATCATTTCACAGATATCTGTTGAGCTGCTCCTAAGAAAACACTTTGATTTGTACTTCACACTGTTGTGTAAGAAACACCAAATGCTGACACAGTTTCACCCCTTCAGGTCCATTTTATTTGATTCTGACAGAAAATAGCCCGCAGTTGTTCACAAGTGTTCCCCTCCACCAAAAAAAAAAACAGAAGTGAACAGATAGCATAAAGATTTCCATCTGAAGCAACTGCACCCTGTCCCAACACCACTACGTGTCAGAAGTTTCAACACATTTAAATACAGCACCTGACGTATTTCCACTGTCTGTGTCGATGTCGCTCTTCCTGCGACGCTTTGGTGTCCCCAACTCTGCCACATCATAAATATATTCACACTCAGAAAAATAATAATAATAATAACAGAATATGATTATTATCACTTAATTCATGTGTGTGGAAAAAGGTTTCAGTTCATGTGTAACTGATCGGAGGAACTGCACCAGTCACAGTGTAACACAAATCTGTGAACTCTGAGAAATGATATGGGTTTTATTATTTCCGCACATTAGATAACAGTAAATCATTTGAGGGATCAAGAGGCATGCTGCTCAGTCAGTGTTAGTTTAATGGAGGATTTTAGGCAGATAACAGTGCCCACTCAGTGTTTTAAAAAGCTGTAATTGGCAACAGTCTCAGCCAAATACGATCCTCTGTTTTGGGGACATGCACTAATCCTTGGACATGGCACAGAGACTCTGCAGATGTTCAGATGTGAACAGAAAAAATTAAATAGTCGCTCACTGGTTTCCAAATGACCATTTTGATGTAATTCGTTGAAATCTATGTTTAACATGTTGGCTTTTTGGATCCAGAAGTGACCGTATTTGGACAAAGGGGTTGGAACTACAGTAACCTGAGGGGTCAGGTGAGCTAATGCTAACTGCTTGCTTATGAACTTGATAAAACTGAAAACTTCAAGCACTGGGTAAAAAAATCGTGTTAAATGCTTATTGGTATGCACCGTTAACCACCCCTAAAGTCACACTGTCTATCTGGAAAAATAAGTTTTATAAACAAACCAAAATCTTGAAAGTCCGACTCAACAGCAAGTGAGCTGTCATACCGACCATCAATCAACGCCTGATACAGAAGACATCAAAACCTTCTTTTTCCCCAAAAAATCTAATTAATAGATAGATTGCCAGATCACTTGAAGGTTTCAGATAGAGATGGATGAGATGGAATGAGCCCTAGTAAACAGTTGCTGGCATATGATTTTTATAGAAGTTCAATGGAAGTCTATGTTAACCAGGGTTTTTTTGGGGCCAGTCCCTGTGGCCATTAGTTGCAATTGCACTGAAGACCAGTTTGAGACAGATAAAGTTAAAACACTCAGAGCTAGACGCTGTGAAAGCAATTTCTGACACCAAGAGGCCAGAACCTCAGCTCGAAAATTAAGTTAATGCATCCATTCAACCATGAAAACATCTTCTACCAAAGTATAACACTACAGTATTAAAACTAAATATTGCAAGTGGTACCTTTACAATATATAAAAATATCTATAAATCAAAAATATCAGTATAAGTAAAAATACACATTTTTGATTAAATTATCACAATGTGAGATTCTTAATGAACAGTAAGGAAAAATAACTTGTGGAGGTATGTACTGTATGGGCCGCTGCAAACTGCAATAACTAACTTATAACTATATGTTATGTATAATAGATACACACTTTTTACATAAAATCTTAAATATCTTGTGTCTACTAAGGTAACTTAAAGGTGCATGTTGTATTTTTTAGACAGCCATTAGACTAAAATCTTGGAAATTGTAGGGGTGTAGGCATGGTGATACTACAATAGTTATAAACACAGTATCAGAGAAAATAGTCCCACTAACACATTTTATTCTGTTAATTACTGCCATCATTGTTAAGTTTACATTTTCTAAAATTCTAGTAATTGTCTACAGTAAACTTCTGAGCAAGCTCCATTACAACTATGGCCTCTGTTGGCATCAATAACTGTCAGAATCCTTGTCTTCACGGACAGACAGTCGTGTCCCATATAGATCTGAGGTGTTGATACCTAGGTCGACCAGTGGACCCGATTTCAGTCAATCAACCACAGTCCTGGGGTACACTGAACCACAGTGGCAGACTCACACAGATCTCTTTTTAATCAGACACTACTCAGAGATGTCAGCTCAGATGTCAAACCGTACAGTGAGCACAAAAGACAGCACTCATGTGGACCAAGGTTGCACAATATTTCGTTTGAGCATCGTCATCACAATGTACGTGTGCACAATAGTCACGTCACAGGTCCTCAATGTAGGAGGCAAACAAACTCAAAGTGTTCTCATCTAATTTCAGAAGTACCCAACACACAATTGTTGAAAAATGAGCAATGAACAAGAGTAAATCGCCAACATGAAGAAGAAAATCACCAAAAACAAAGAAAATCAGACAAAATCAAAGAAGAAAATCTGAGAAAACACAGAAAATTACCGAAAACGAAAATCACCAAAAACAAAGAAAATCACTAAAAACAAAGAAGAAAATTGCAATAAATATCACAAGGTTAAAAAAAAAAAAAAAAATTTGCAATGTCAGTTTTTTCTAATATTGTGCAGCCCTAATGTGGACCCACCTAAAAGTTGACAATATTAAAACATTCTCATCCAGGCAAATATTCCTGATCCCCACTTTACATATGGTCAAGGATAGTTTTTACTTGCAGAATACAAGTGGTTTTACATTCTTTGAGTATAGAACCACATCTAAGCATCATTTTCCCTTCACTTAATTTATCAGATATCCGTATATATTACGTCCTCATTTAGTTAACTATTTATTACTGTTACTGCGCACATTCAAACTAAATAATTTAATGGACAAAAGTATATTTCAATCTACACCTTCTCTTACTTAAATATCAGAAAATAGTAAAAAAAAAAATAACTAAGCAAAAAAATTTGAAGTTAACAGGATAATATTTGGGGCTGTTTATATAATCCAACTAACTGCCTAGACACAAATATCTTCAATTAATTTTCTCATTTGACTGAAAAAGGCTGAAAATTGCTCCAAAATTTGTAAAATATAGTAGCAGTGGTATAAATTGGAAATAAAAAATAGAAGTCCCTAAGCCGGTGAACACAGTAATTGAGCTTCTTTGTGTGTTTCAATAAAGTATTTTCTGCAACAAATAATGATCTGTTCACTGGTTACAGTGTTATCACAATGCAGATGTCACTGTAGTTACTTTTCTCAAGTTCAAGGGTGAGTCATACTTTATTATATTGGATTTGAGACATTAGTAGCTGTGCCCTGACCCAGTGTAAACACAGAGGGATCTCATTCTCTGTCTCTGCCGTCAGGGCTCCAGGATAAGCCCCATGTCTGCCTCCTTGCAGACAATCTATCAAAAACCACTGACATGAACCAGCAGTGTCTCCTCTCCCACACCAGACACTCATTATTCCCACACATAGTCGTCCATCACATCCTTCTGCCTTTTTTCCTTTACTCCCAAACCAGACGGTTATGCCATAAAAACAAAAAAATGACACACTAGGGATATGATTTTCAGTGTAATATAAAAGAAAAATATCATCCAAGATTTATGCTGCTATAAATGAGAACAGAGTCATGTCCTGTGTCCTAAAACTGACTGTGTCCTGCTCTAAAATGTGTAAATTTATGCACATATACACAGGATGATACAAGTACCACAAAGGAGAACGGCTGACATCCGCCTGCCATGCACTACATGTCTCGGTTACCATGGCGATGAGTTCATGGAGAGATTTTGGCAGTGCTCTAAACCTCCACCAAACACAATAGTTCCTGCTCAGTCCGAAGAGGCATTACTCATATTAAACAGAGCCTGTTCAGCCCCACACACACACACACACACACACACACACACACACACACACACACACACACACACACACACACCAGCAGCTCATAATCCGCTTTATCATGACAAATGGGAGCTCCCAGTGCACCATAGTCAGACAAAAATAAGTGAGGCTTGGCTCCGGACAGACACATAGCCATACAGAAGCACTAACGCAGCACGTCTACTGATGATAACATGTCGAGTTAGTGCTGTGATAAACTGCTCTTTAATCCCAAAGGCTCCAGCATTCAATCTGAGAGCTGAGAATCTCAGTCGCGTCAGAGGCAAAGGCAACAGCCTCAGTGAGATTGACGCTGCTGTTAGAGAAACTTGGAGATGAAAGTCCGCTGCAGTGGAGACCTCTGGCCCCATCTCCTGGACAGTCTGAATACACAGCACAGCAGACACGTAATACAACATACAAGCATACAAGGGAAAGCTTGCATTTACTAGAAGTGCCAAGTATTCATATTCATTCCTTAGGTAGAAGTATAGATACTAGGGTTTAAAAAGACTTCTGTAAAAGTTGAAGTATCGACTCAAGCTTTTTACTCAAGTTTAAAAGCACTGGTTTCAAAACTACTTAAAGCATAAAAGTAAATGTAAGGGGAAAAAATGCCACCAGGACAAAAGCTTACAGCGATATGTGTATTTCTCTATGCAGACTTGCTCATGATGTATATTTTGTGCATATGGTGTTTTTCTTTTTTCTTTTTTTTTTTAAGCAATCTTACCATGTATATCCGTGTACACATTATGAGATGTACATGAAAAGTATTGAATATTGTACATGTATAAATAATTAGCACTGTACATAGAGTACATAAACTCAAAATAAACTAATAAATTAAACTAACTAAACTTAAGCTGTGCCACAGGGACTTATGGTGCACTACCCCACCTCCCCAAAAAACATTTTTCCAAAGGCCATAATGACTATAATGTTATATTAAATGTTTGTTGAAAAATTTGGGATGCACTAGTCTACCCGTTTCAGTCGCATATATAGCCATTGAAAAAGAAGGCATTTTAGTCCAATGTAAATGTATTAAAGAACCATATATGTGTACTAATGAGCATGTGTTTCATGGAGTGGATGATTAGACTAGTTGAATATAAGTATTGGAATGGGGCAAAAAGGATGGATCGCATACAAACCAACAGGGTGTCAGAATGGTATATGTTTAAACTTCTCATCCAACCATAATCAAATTCACTCTGTCTGGATGACAATTTATCTGGATAGTTTTTTTATTTCAACAATGCCAAGCGGGAATGAAAACAAGCCAAAATGAAATAGGGGTAACGAGGCTATGTTTAAAATGTAAGTAGAAAGTACAGATAACTGCATGAAAATGTAAAAAAATTGGTTAAAAAATAATTAGAAGTATAAATAAAACAATAAAGTATATATAAAGTATAGATAACCAAAATTTCTACTAAAGTAAGGTACTGAAGTATTTGTACTTCGTTACTTGATACCTCTAACAAAATTACAGAAAAAGGGACAGAAACTTTAATGTGTTAAGAAATACATTCATATTACCTAAAATATTAAGGCAAGTAATTGACAGTAATGCAGGATTTTTAAATGAAACAAAACTCTTGTAAATCTTTGTTACATTCACTGTTTATGCCTGCGAGTAAATCACAGCATATTCATTGTAAAAGCAGTTTGAACAAAAAAAGGTAAGAGGAGACATCAATTATAGTAATTGTCTGAAATTGTTTTTTCAAAGCTTATTCATGCTTTTACTGAATAAATATTGAATTTAATGAAGTTCTTTATTTTCAAAGCACAGGGATGACCTTGCCAAAAATGAAATTACTGAATTTGAAATCTTTTTTGCTACTATAGTACTTTTAGTGTTTAAACCAATAAATATAAAACAGATAAATAATTTCTTTAAGTATGTGGAGTGCAGCAGACATGACAAAAATAGCCAAAAGAGCAGGAAAAAAATTAAATAAGAACATTGCTAGTGCATTTTTAATGTTACTTTATTGCTGTTTATTATTATTGGATTTATTGGTTCATTTTGCCCCCTTTCTTGCATATTTAGAATAAGAGAATCCACTTACATTTAGAGAGGAAGCTGTGCACTTAGTTTTTCCTTGGATTTTTATTATTCGTGAAGTAATTTAAAGAATAAACCCTGTAATGTTTTAGAGATGTTTTGGAGTGAGCGGTACAAAGTTACGAATGGAAGTTTTTATTCCTGCACAGGAGCTTTTATTTGTTTCACATTTGCGTATTGATATATAATGTAAAAAAATGTTACCTAATGTGAAGCCATGACAGCATGGGTGTTGTCCCGCCTCCAAATACCCAGACGGTGAAGAAAACGATGAGGAGCGTCGTGGTGAACATCATTTGGCGAGCGTACGTGGCCGTATCCCGGATGGCTAAAGCAAACGCCATCGCCCCTCGCAAACCTGCACAGCATCACATCCAAAATTCATCCAGTCACTCTCAGTTTGTAGCTACGAGGATATTAAATAATAAAGGTGCTAATTATTAACCTGCAAACATCATCATGTGTTGGAAGTTCCCCTTGATTTTGTGCCTTCGGCCGAGGTTGAGGAGAAAGGAGAGAGGATAAATGTTGAAGGCTCTTCCGATGAATATGGCGAGCTGGCAGGACTTGGGTCAAGGGACTGATCGTATAATTCTGCAAAGTTTTTTTTTTTGTTTTGTGTAGAAATAAATCATACAAATAATCTCCACAGAGGGAACCATACATCCGGTCTTAAGGTCTAAATTATTTTGGGGTTAACTGTGTCTACATGAAGATCACAGCTGCCTCCGAGGCATCAACTCTGGCCCACTTCTGCAGCTGTGGAGAAAATATATCCATGAAAGGAGCAGTCTTATCTGGAAACAAACAATGCATTATAGAAAGGATACAAAAGCTCCTATGATGAAGATTGGGCTGAAAATGTGATTCTGGAAGGTGAACAGAGCCAAACCCATGTAGGAGAAGATGAAATTCTCAGCCAGGAAATGGAGGACCTCAAAGAGCTGTGAACACAAAGACATAAATTGTACTGATTATTTCACTTTAGATGTCTGGACGTATACGACAAGAGTTAATAATACAACCAGTGCAGAGAGGTTTACTGTGAGAAAGTAAAGCAGATTTGAATGAATGAATGATTTATTTTGGTTTGCACATCAATCATTCCACTCAATACAACAAAAACCAAAAAAGGAATAGACTAGAAGCAAAAGCTTATTTTATGCCTTATCCTATTCACTGTGTCCTCACTTTGGTACTTTCAAAAATATAAAGACCTTTTAAATTAGAATTACTCTCTCTTAATTTAAAGAAATATTGAATAGTATTTAGAACAATATCATTTTTTACTTTATAAATCATCTCTAATATTTTAATACTTATAATATCTTGCAATTTTAAGGTTTTAAGTTGAATGAATAAATAAATTATTAGTTGCTTCAAAATATCCTACTTTATTAATTATTGTAATAGCTCTTTTTTTGTAATTTTGCCATTGTATGTATAATAGTTTTTCCTGCATTTCCCCATATTTCTGCACAGTATGTTAAGTATGGCAGAACCAAAGAACAATAGATCATATATAGGCTGTTTTTGTTTAGTAAGTTCCTTGTTTTATACAGTATACAGTATGATTTGAATACTTTATTTGTAATATAGAAAAATGATTTGTTTACTTCTTTTTTTTTGCTCTATGGAGTATTTTGTTATTTTTATTACTATTCATATCATTGTAAATTATGGTGGTAATATCAAGACTCAGGATGTAACAATATTTATATTGTTATTATTACTATTGCACCGTGGACAAAGAAAGTATGTAATGTAGGACCACGGGCAGGACGGTGAGGAATTAGGAAGAATGGGTCATGTTTAATGTTTTCAAAATTGAATGTTGAAATGTTAGGTGTAACTTAAATCTACATCAAAAAATTATAAATATGTAAAAAGCCCCAAAAAATGAAGTAAAGGAGTACAAATAACTACATAAACTACCATTGTGCATTAAACACTCTATATAAATAAATTTCCTGTACGTCATTTTTTAACAACTTTTCAAATAATGAAGCTGTAAAGTCCTGGTATACCATAAATTGAAACCTCTAAGCACTAATTATCACCGACTACTGTTAAACTTGTCACAGTCTACCTTATCACAGGTTATTTCAGACAGTAGGGATATTGAATATATGACTGACAACTGTAATTTCTAGTCACTGATCAGAATCTGCCAGCTGTGACCTGGATGTGACTGTTCTCCTCTTGTCTCAACACACCATCTTAGAAAAGAGGCTTAAACATCTACAACAGCATGATATTTATATTTAGTCTTTTAATTTAGACAGGAGAGACCTGAAGATAGGTGTGTAGGGTTGGTCCTGCCGCTTCAACTCCAGACGGTTTAGCATTATATTTGGCATCTTTGTAGTAGAGCTGTTTTTACAGGGGAGTTTTTTAAAGTGGAAAATTCACACTGAATTGCTTAAAAATCCTCTATTTGGTTTTCTGAAGTAAGCACTTTATCGATTGCCTTTGAATGCAGCTGTGGGAGTTTTCTCCTCCTGGATGCCATGATGATTATAGAACTAACTGCATCAATGTTGAACAAAAGGAGCCAAACACACCTACATGGAGACAAATGAAAGCTTTAACAATCAAACTTCCCCCACTATTTTTAATCTAAGTGATGTACTGTAGCCTCTGTATTGTACTACGTGCTTTCTTTGAAACCGCATAACCGAAGCCTGCCAGGAAACTCACAGCACGGATCCAGAATGTGTCACAGTGTGGCGTCTATGTGCTAATCTGCACCCTGTCCTCAAGACTGAACCCCCTCTGGGAAACTAAACAGTCGTGTCAGGAGGGATGTCCTCAGGCAGCCCCGATTAAGGTCACAGCAGGCTGATCATGGAGCCATCTGGCACCGGGGCCGAGCGGCACCCTGTTCACACTGTAAGGGGGTTCCAAACATGTACACAGTGTTCAGAGTGCTACCTGTTTGGTGCGTTTCGTGGACTCTTCAGAGAGGTTGTTGTAAGTGTAGTGAGCCTGTGTGATGCCGCAGAAGAGCACAGCCACAACACCTGCAGAAACACAAATACACACTGAGAGGGTGCACGGGAACCTCACAGACAAAGAATAGTCACCTGACAAACACGTAAGGGTTTTGTATGTGCATTTAACCCATAAAGACCCAGCCACTACTTTTGTATCAGTTCCCAATGAAATGTTCTCTATATTTAATCTTTTTTTAACCACAAATATTCAAATATCCACCATCGACCAAAACCATGAATTGGTATAAACTTTTTAATACCTGGTGATTGACTAAAACATGTAAATAACTGGTGTAAAGTGCAGTTTATCATCTTTT
>JAPTGZ010000019.1:236801-247833 GCA_029814645.1 Fowleria isostigma
TAAAGTAGGGTGACAACCTGGCCTTTGTGGGAGGTCGTTCTCCATCTATCTTATTTCTGTCACTGTCCACTTAGAAATACAGGTACAAATATCCCAAAAATAATATGTGATGAAATAAAAATAGAAATAAATGACTGAATAATACTGTAATGTAGGTTATTTTTGCAGAAAGCGTCTTACCTGAGTTGCAACTCCACCCATGGAGTCGTCTAAGGCAACTGCGAGAACAGCTGACGCACCCCGTTCATCAATTGTGCTTGCCAGCCCTTGCCTTCAGACAGAAAAAAGCGTAGCAGTCAAATAAAAATGTAGACCGTCATTCACTACAAAGCCTGAAAAGCAGGAAACTTTTACATTAATAATATTTACAAGTAAGTGTTCTGGTAAATGAAACATCATTGTTACTTTAATCTCTTTATATATTAAGAAATTTCAAACTTTAAATCCTTATAATTGGGAGGCAAAGCATGAAGCAACCACTTTTGGCACTTATTCCATTGACTATTGTTTGTTTTTTCTTGTTGCTATTTAAAATATTACATTGGCATTGTGTTTCATTGCTAACAGGGGGCTGTACTACAATAATGGCAGATGTTATAATATAAATTTATATTGCAATAAATATCACTGCAAAAATGTTTTTATTTCATTTTCAGGGTATTTTTTTACATTGACATTTGCCCTACATAAATCTATTCAATGTTGAATTTTCAAAAAATCACTGACATTGTTCTAATCTCCTGACACCCAGGAAAGCCACAGGTTTTTGAGTTTTGGCTTTTTTAAATTCAATAATTGCTTATATTAGAAACACCCTGATGCAACACTGGTTTAAAGTGCATTTTGAATATATTTGTATGGCATGTCCTTTGCAGTGGACATTTTTTTTGGGGGGGGGTTGTGTATAGGTTAGGAGGTTAAATACTCTTCTGCAAGATTTCTGAAAAGTTTGTCTCATTTTGACCATAAATTATTATTCTAAACCGGAAGTAATTATATGTATTCCTCAATTCTTGCTCAAGAAGAAAATTCAGTTTTTAACCAAAGAGGAAATTTTGATTCAACATCTTTATCATGGTAATGTTTCATATCCTACAAACAACAGGTGTGATGTGTCCCATTTGTTTTTTAATAGAGCACTTTAGTGTAGTCTTGCATTTGTATGTCACTGTATTGTATAACGGGTGTTTGGGTATTATCTAATTAAATTTTGAAAAAGTAATTGTAATTGTAATTGATTGTTGTTACTGAGGGAAAAAATTCTGTCAAATTACCATTTCTTATACAAATGTTGATGATTTCTATTTTAATTTATTTTTCATTTTTATTTACAATACACTTATTTGTAATTGAGGGTTGTAAAAAAAACAAAAAAAGGTGATTTTAATTATTGTCCAATTAAAAACCTCCGTTACAAAAGTGATCAAAATGGAAGCAAATGCAATATAATGAGTGGATATTTAAAGAAAAACAAACAGAAATACAAGACTGTAGCAATTTGTAACCATTACATGTGAATATATGTATGTGCTGTGAGTTTTAATGATAAGTAATGAAGCAGAGGTGGACTGATATGATTTTTTTCTGAAGCTGCTATGTCAGTCTCAGAGCAATGACTATGGGCAAGACCTACAGAGAGTCGAGCTTTAAAGACTGCACTCACCAGATGTAGATGATATGCTTCTCTCTGCCTTGGGTATTGTAGGAGTACAGTATCAGGTAAGAGTCACCTCCATAGAATCGTCCATATTTGGATTGGTCCACTGCTACTTTATCATTCTCTTCCACACGCCAAATCTACGGACACCAGTCACATTTCACCACTTAGGTAATACAGATATTTGAAGAAATAAACTTATTGTGCTAGTTCAATTGTGCTAATATTCATACCTGAACATTACCGGAGCCATCGTCCACCATGCCATGGTGTGCAGCCATGGCACTGTTGCTGTGGAGACTGGAGGCGTCAAATGGAATCTGCTCCACCTTAGCGATGCTACCGATGGTGTAGGGCCCTGTTGGGACTGTGGTCTCATCCTTATCCAACCAGTTGAAGAAGAAATCCTTAAACTCAGTTGTCTCACTATGTGATGGGAAAACCTCAATCTACACACAACAGAAATACAAAATGTAAACACAACCATCGGCAAAGATATGTAGAGAAAATCTAAGATTATGCTTTGTGGATTTTTGTTAAATCACATTACCTTGGTGTTCTTTGGGTAACGGCGTGTTGTGATAAACTGTCTTGCTGAATTGAATGCTGATTTGCGCTCCTCCCTATTTGCGTTTTTCCCTGCAGTTTTGGGTGAGAGAGAGAAGGGATGAGTCAGAATATATAATTTTAGTTGGAGGGGAAAAACAGAGGACTATGAATCAGCATCTATGATAAATACACAAAACAAAACAAAACAAATGAAATTGTTGGATTGAATGAGCAGACGTCATGTCCCAGTACCGTTCCAGACAAACAACTTTTGTCCACCATTGTCCAGGATGAAGGAGTCTTCCTGGGTGAGCATGCATTGCTTGAATGGGCGTTTATCTGCGACCTTAGTTTCTTTCATTGAACCATCAGCATTAGAGATCTAAAAGCATGAACAAAAGTTGTCATTTAGCGTATTGAGAAACTGAAAAGCATTTTCACGGGGGTTCTTTAAAACACAATAACTGAACATATTCACCTTATACAGAACTGCCGCAGGAGTTCTCCGGTCATGCACAAAATCATCAACAGAGCTTTCTGGAAGATCCTGAGGCTTAGGTCCCAGCTCCTATAAATACACATATTAAATGCATAGTATATAATTTTTGTATTTTCAACAAAAATTGTGTCATTATCAATGGATATAATACAACTGACACTGATCCAAAGGAAATAAAATAATGAATGAATATGGACGACTTCTCTATTTTGATATTATTGGAGGAACTGGATGTGATGTAGGTACACGTAACAAAAACACAACATTGACCTAGCTCTCTCTGTAACACATATATATGTGGTATATTATATATATTATCGCTTTACTGGCACTTAAAATGAACTAATTTCATCAGTCCTCCATAAGCCCAACATGGCGTGTTAAAAGTAAAGATGTATTTGGTTGTTTCACTTTATTTATTTATCTATTTATTTGACAGGGACAGTGCAGTCAAACATAGTTACAAACTTGCAGGTGATGTGATGCATATAGAGTTTATAGCTAGTGTTAATTTTTAGCTCCTGTCCTTGGTTGGGCTTTTCTACAGCACTACAGTACATTACAATACAAGCTGGGATTGGGGAATTTGTATGATTACCATCTGTTTTTATCTGCACTCACCCAAGTAGGTGTGGCTCATTTTGATCAAACAAAATGTGATGAACTATCAGGAATTCAGAAACCTCAGAAAATAATACCTAATGCCTATCGCCGTGTACTTAAAAAAAAAAACCCACTTACTTTCAAGACCTCATCTGGCTCATTGCCCTCTTCACACATATGTAGCTTAGAACGTCCACTGCGCTCATTGTCACGGATTCCAATGGCCAGCTCCGTGGCTTTATTGCGTTCCCAGAAATTGCAGTTAGAGCCAGACCAGTGGTAGATGTTCTGTCATTTGACACCAAGGAGCACAGGAAAAAAAATATAGATGAAACCCTTGTTGCCAGTTTCTTTTTTGTATGTGTATTCTGGTCATCTAGTCCATTGAATCACCTTTCCCAAGTCAATAATGAAACATTCTCCTTTGTTGAAGCTGCTCCATGATAGAGGCACCTCGGTGGCTCTGATTGCCCGACGACCTTTAACTTTGATTAAACGTTTTACGTTTGCTTCGTTTGTCACCACATGCTTGAAGCCAGAATCAACTCCACCTGCCTGTGAAAAGTGGTTTAAATATTAGACTCATAGTCAAAATATTTCTACTACTCATCTTTATATTTCTAATGATACACATGTTTGGATTGTTTTTTAGATCCATATTTTAAACTTTAACAGGTCATTGGTGTTTTGCTATTTTTCCACTGAGCTTGTTTTCCCTCTTAACTTCCCTAAGGAACTCTTCCATGGGGAACCTGAAGGAGAAACCAACCATGACTACAAACTGATCTCAAAATACCACCATGAAGAGTTCTGATTCTCATACAAACAAGGGCGTGTCCGGGGGGTGGGTGTCAGTATATACAGAAGGTAACCTCTGCTTCCTACTGTAATCTCATTTCAGAGGTCATTTTGGATTTTTCCATTTCTATGGTATTTCCCTTTTTTTTTTTCAGTATGTAGCGTACTGTATTCTACGATCATGTGACAGTTTGTAGTGTTGTGCCTATGGATGAAAAAGTGCTGCCTGTCAGGTACTGTCTTTGAAAAGGTCATCAAGAAACATCAGCAACATTTCTTCAAATAATTGATCTGACAGGATTAACTACACCATGAAATGACATGCATGCATATACAGGCTCTCATTTCACCTTGTATATGATGCCTTTGGGGAAGTAGCTGAGAAACATGGTGGATTCCTCATTTTGAAACTCAGTAAACTGTTGAGGTTTTCCACCCAGAAAGTCATCCAGTTGGGTCATGAAGATGGCAGCAGCCCCTGCCTCATCCTGGGAAGCTTCTTTACCTACAGTAAAGCAGATAAAGTTATATACACATGCAGAAAATGATTAGTCCTCTAATAATTTGCACATTTATTCTAAAATGAGCTCAAATATTGCTGTGGATGCTGATGATTATTAAATAGTAAGAAATATAAGCAAACACTGAATTCATGTGTTGCTCTTAATTTAATCAGTAGTTAATGAATGTAAATGTTATGGCAATTCCATATTTGTTTTTATAAGTTGCTGTGAAGACACCAAATAAAAATCCTTTGGGTCTCAAGGTGAAAAAGTTTCTGCAGATATTAATATTTAGAGCATAAATTTATAATAGCAGTTAGAAACTTCTGCTAAATCACCAGAATCCAGCCAAAAAATGTAAAAATGTGGAAAATGAATGTGTCCTCCCGTATTCAATAGAGCAAACAAAGGCAGCTAACAGGATGGAGGTGGAGCAGAGGCTCAAAGTGGAATACCTCTCCAGTTGTGAATCCTAAAAAAAACAGAAGGAGTAATGGTGTGGAGCACTATATAACTGTCCCCTGTGAAGAACTGTCCATGGAACTCAGAAGGGATGACTGCCAAATCCATCTTCTCCACTCGCCATATCTGCAAGCCAGGTTTCTTCCCTGCATTCTCGAAAGCTTTGTGGAGGACCATAGTGCTCAGGCCGTGAGATGAACGGTGAATAAACTATCAGGTAACAGCAAAGACAAACATGGGCCTTAACATTAATCAAATGTTTATTACAATATTCAACAAACAAAAAATAAACAACAATTTTAAAGTCACATTCAGTCTAATTTGACATACAGTCTTATAAAACTATTATTATGGGCTTTGTTGAGTGATTTTCACCATTACTTACAAGCTGCAAAAAATATACTTGAAATGCCTAATTGTTATATGCACGGTATTCACTATTTGTTAAGTTGATTAACTACACAAGATTCAAATGAGCTTTATTAATCCCTGGGAAAAATTCTTAAAAAAGGGAAAAAAAAAAAAAAGATTAGTGCAGGGCTGTTTCTTGCTATCAGGGAACTAGATAAATGCTTAAGGCCACCGAGGGGGCCCCAAAGCTACATGTTCAGCCTCATCTGCGGAAAATTACAATGCCCTGTCTTTATCTGTAGCAGTCTCATAGGTTTATTACATCCTTTATATACTTAAAGGGGTCACATTTTATTAAATCCACTTTTATTAGTCTTTGGTACATTTATTTGTGTATTTGTGGACCCTAATAGTTCATAAAGTTTGAATGTGAACCCTCCAGGTGCTGCAGAGCTATCTTTATATTCATATTTGGCAAAAATTGAATGGACTTCTACAACTAAAACTACAATCCCCTCTTAATTTGTTATGTCTGTTACTAGTTGAAGGTCAAGACATCTGACGAACATTTCTCAGAGTATATGTAGACCACCAGGAAATGTTTTTGAACACATAATTCCATTTAAAAAAGCAAAATATTACTCCTTTAAAAAATGTATAAAAGAAACTGCAGTAATAAGCTTTGGCTGGTGTTTTTGTGGCATTATTAGGTCGTATTCATTGGACCGCACTGTCACACAGTTAGTGATGTAGCGGGCTGCCGACAGGTATGAAGGGAATGATTGACAGCTACCCACCAACCATTTCTGTTAGCAAGACTTTTAAACAAAACAGATACCGCAATGGCATCAGAAAGAAGTTATCTCAGTGGTTGTTTTCTCTTATTTAAGATAAATATTTTTATAAACTCTAAAAATCTGTTTTGTTTATTGATGTATAAAGGATTGTTGTTTTCCTTGTATTATATATATATTTTTTATTAATTTAACTTGCCTCAGTGGCTCAACTTAAGATGTTTAATTCTAACTGTAGCCTGTTTTCTCATGAATTGTAATAGATTGTGTGATCTTAGTAGACCATCTAAAGCAGGTGTGTCAAACTCTTTTTAGTTCAGGGGCCACATACAGCCTAATATGTTATAAAGTGGGCAAGACCAGTAAAATAATAACATTATAATATATCAGTAATGTCAATTCCAAAATTTGTATGTCTGTTTTAAACTGAAAAATTAAATAATATTATCAAAAATATTAACATCTACAAACTATCCTTTAAAACATTTTGAAAAACATGAAGTGCAATTTTAACAATTTATGTCATTTTTTTGCCTTTGCTTCTCAGTTTCACATGTTCATTACAACTTACAGATCACAGTGGATTGACAAATGCACATTTAATAACTGGCAGAATATTGTTAAAATTGCACTTAATTTTCTTATTCATATTTTTTGGTAAACTCTAGTCTATAAATGTAAACATTTGTATGTAATTTTACTTTTTTTTGCACTAAAATAGAGGGAAAAAAATTGAAGTTTTCATTATTTATAGGGTATTGTAATATAATTTTACTTGTAGACCTACTTTCAAATTATTTTAACATCCTTGATTGTTAATATCTTCCTATTTTATTTGATTTTTTAAATTTAATTGTTGTATTTCACTAATTCATCCCACGGGCCAAACTGGCCCCTTTGGCGGGCTGGTTTTGGCCCCCGGGCCGCATGTTAACACCTGTGATCTAACGGCTTGGGAATCTCTTCATCATAGTTTGACAAACTAGGGGCCCCCAAACAGCATCTTGTGTAGGGCTCCCACAAAGCTAGAAATGTCCCTTGTTCAGTGTAGTCAACATTCAGTGAAGTTTAACAACCCATGCTTTGCTCATGAAGTGACTCATGTCTACACCACAGTTGTAGAAGTGATAATACATGAGACTGATCAGCTCCAGCTTTGTTTGTCATTGATCATCTGGATGATCAGGAGGCCCTGTGCCTATGAGTGCATTCAGTGGCGGTCCTTCCTACAGGCGATATGGGCGGTTGCCTAGGGTGCCACCCAGTGGAGGGTGCTAAACATGCAGCAAGGAAGGCAAAAAGGATTGCATTGTAAATACAAGCGTGAAGTGTGATCATGTAAAGTAAAACATGAAGCAGAAATCTTTCCTTGAAGTGAATCTACACCTGGGTTCATATTTTATATTATACTTGTTTATTTAACATGTTATATGGATCACATTTTGTATTATATAATTTTGCATACAATATTGTATTGTTTATGATTTTTGTTTTTCATGTCAGCTGCTCCCTTGCGGGGTCGCCACAGCAAATCCCCAGTGATTTGCATAATAACTTGGCACATGTTTTTACATCAGGATGCCCTTCCTGACAACCATCCTGGGGACCGGCCAGGAATCAAAGCCGGACCTCTCATATGGCAGGCAAGAATTCTACCACCGAATCATCTCACCCCCTATTCTTTATGATTAGTTTTCTGGTTTTATACTCTAGAGTGTGCACTTTTTTCTCAGCTCCTATTGTGTTTTAATGAAGATGTTGCACTATTTTACTGTAAAAAAAAAAAAAAAAAAAAAAAAATGGAAACAGTTTATTTATTGTTATTGTAATTATTTATAATTATAGAAGATGTTTATTTTGTTTGGGAAAAAATGGACATTGTTTCAATATTTATTATCTTTATTTAAATAAATTCAGTTTACTTAAACAACAATTTTCTTTGGACATGAGGTCTTTTGGTGTATGTTTTGTGGAGAAGGGGGTGCCATCAGTAAAGCTTACCTAGGGCACCAAATTGTCTAGGACCGCCACTGAGTGCATTGACTCCCTGGTGTGAGGACAAATCCCTGATCCTTTCAGATACTGACTGTACAGCTCATGAACAAACTGATCAGAGTATCATCTACCAAGTCCAGTAACAGCAGAATAGAACTTAATAACAAGATTCCATAAACGAGCAATATTCCTCTATTCGTCTCCAAACACCGTTTTCTTGAGCGTAAGTTGCAATAAACACGTTATCATGTCATACCGATTTTATTTTATATATAGTTTTTGGAATAAAATGAAACTTTTTATAACGCGATGATGCTTCATTTTTATTTCTACCACTTCCGTACTTCTGTCCAAATGCAGCGTAAACATTGTTAAATGTACTTAAAATAACTGCAGCATCTACAACTTTATCAGCAATGTCTGATTTTATAAAAGTGTGCCGAAATCATGCGGAATGCAGATTTAAAAGCTTTGCATTACCTGATGAGGACAGAAGACAGATGCTGAGTGTGAAGGGACAGTGTGGCTCACAGCTGCTCTTCCAGTCTCTGCACAGACTCGGTGCACACAGTCTGCTCTATTTAAAACCCGCAGACACACCCGCACATGTCCTGGAGGCGGCACCACACCCCGAACCCCGAACCGACCCATCCAGACCAACCTGCACCGCTGATGCGTTATCCACCCTAATCACACACAATCAGTGGCGGGTCTAGACCACTTGGCACCCTGGGCAGGCTTTACCAATGTTTTTATGTATTTATTTATTTATTGTTTAGCACATAACAATTTAATACAATGTAGAGTTAAAATACAAAAGAAACAAAAAGATTTCAAATAAAAAAAGGAAAAACTACAAATTACAGAGACAAAAAAAAAAGGATTACTAACAAAATGTGAATAATAAGAACATCAAACAACATGTGCATGGGAGAGGTAGAAGCCAGAAAGGTTTATATAAAACCACATCCATATAATCTTAAAAAAACAACAAACAATTATTAAAATGATTTTACAGTTGACAAAACATAACAAATTTAGTTATCTCACATAATTTTCCAGTTCACTTAATGATGTGTGAGTCAGAGCAAATATTCAGCCAACAATTTATGTTTGAGTCTATTCTTATATATGAATACTGATGTAGAATAGAAGACAGCGTTAACCCCCCCAAAAAAAAAACATACACGAAAAGACCTCATGTTGAAGAACTGCACATTTATTTAAACAAAGATTATAAACATTGAAACAATATGTACACATTCCTTCCAAATAAATGTCTTCTACAATTAAAAAAAACCCATAAAAACAGTAAATGAACTTTTTCACTTTTTTTTTTACAGTAAAGTAGTGCAACATCTAAATTAAAACACAACAGGAGCTGAGAAAAAAAGTGCAAACTCAAGAATCTGAACAGAAAATGACAAAACTAACGAATCATAAATTATACAAAATTCATGCAAAATTATATAGTACAAAAAGTGATCCATATAACATGTTAAATAACCAAAATATAATATGCAAAATAAACCAAAAAAAAAGAGGTTTCTACTTTAAAATGATTTCTATTATGTTTTATTTTGCATGATCACACTTCACACTTGTATTTACAGTGCAGTCCTTCTGACCTTCTTTGCTGCATGTTTAGCACTCTCCACTGGGTGGCGCCCTAGGCAACCGCCTATATCGTCTGTAGGAAGGACCGCCACTGCCAGCGCTGCAGATTCTTAACCCTTGTGTGGTTCTAACAACCCCGGCTGTTTAAGGGGAAGGGGAAAAGGGAGTAACATTAAAACCCAGATGGTATTAGGTTAATTTAAAGTATTTATTAAAGAAAATGCAGGGTTTGTGAGGCAACAGAAATACACGAGTGCTGTGAAAACCTAACGTCAACAAAAAGAGACTCTAACCTAGAGCTATACACTAAATACAAAAAAAATAACCAAAAACCCTCACTACCTTAAGAAAAACACAAAGCAACAGCACTCCATATTAAGTAATAACAGAAATTTCCTGAGTGTGTAAATACAACAAAAACCGCTACCACAACTAGTGCCTCGATTTTACAAAGATTTACAAATCACAAAATGAGGCACGTGAGCAAGACTGGTTACAATCAGCTGCTGAGGGAAGGGCGGCTGGCTTCTTATAGCGGCGTGGCTTCTCCTGATTGGTGGATGGTGGATTGGTGATTCGACTCCATCAGCCTGCACAGGTGGATTGCGTTGGGGTCAATCAGCTGCATCCTGGTCTGGGAGTCACTAGGGCAAAGGGCACCATACCGACAGAAGGAGAAGCAGTTTCTAGAATACGGCGATGGCCGTAACAGTGGTGTTCATATTTTTGTTTTGTTTTTTGACATTGCTAAATCACATTTTTTTTTATTAAAGCGCTACTCCTTTTTGTTTTTAAAAAATAAAATGTAACATAATTGAGATATGAGAGGGGAAAAAATTATTACAACATAATTAGTCATAATTTTTCTTCCAATAAAGAAAGAAAATGGGTCACACAGACCCAAACACCATACAAGGGTTCACCCAAACTCGTCACCCCCTGACTAAGGATGTAGCAATTATGGATTTTGTTGGTACAGTTACTGTGTAAAGAAACGATTATCACAATTAGGCATTGATTTCACAACACAAGTCATGTACAGTTAAGAAAAAAAATATTAGACCATCAAAATTTAACAAAAGCAATGGTTATTCAATCAAGTACTAACTTCTGTGTGCATCATGTGACTAAAACAGACAGAAAAGAAAACATGTAATGAATAAACGCACTGTTTTTGTCATAGATATTGATGTAAGAACTGATG
>JAPTGZ010000019.1:273284-290779 GCA_029814645.1 Fowleria isostigma
ATGAGCCTCGTTGGCGCAGTAGGCAGCGCGTCAGTCTCATAATCTGAAGGTCGTGAGTTCAACCCTCACACGGGGCACGTGTTTTAAATCGATGTTGATCCATTAAATGAGATACGTGTAGAATGTACAGACCAAAGCAGAGAGAAACACAATGAATCTGTAAAAACAACCTGTAACTGTTTCAACAGAGAAAAAATTTCTTGAAAGAAAAACTAAAATAGCAGAAGAAAAACAAATACATGTCACAGAACAACTTTATATGTCCATATTTTTTCCAGAACTCTTTGGTGTGTGAATGATGCTTCATTTGTATTTAGAACTCTGCCTCTTTTTTTCATTTGTTGAAACAGTCCCAGATTTCAGATGAATTCCAGTTTAAGGATCTGTAGGAAAGGGTTTAATGAGTCTCATATCAGTTTAAAACATCTGCCCCATGTGAGAACTGAACTCACGACCTTCAGAATATGACACTAACATTGTCTTCTGCACCAATGAGACTCATGTCTACAGATCACATGACTTCATACAGGGTGTGTCCTCTGTCAGAGACACTTCGTCCACAGTGGACATGTTTATGCTCTGTTTCCACTATGTGATACCGGCTTGACTCGACTTGGTCTTTTTGTGTTTCCATTACGCAAAAAAACGTGGAATCTGGTATCCAGTACTAGTATTTTAGTATCTGCTCAGCCAAGGTTCTAAAATGGGTCAAGAGATACTAAAATGTAATGTGCAAACACTGCAGAGGTTCAGACATTTCTGTCCTCGGTGGACGATGAAAAGATTCAGAATGAGCATGGGGGGGCAGTACGCCACAAACAAGTTCATCAGCAACTCTCTGAGGAGACGTCATGGAAGGTACATGCAGCATCGTTATAATCTCCAGATACTGTCTGGTCAGTAGTATCCTGTAATGGAAATGGTGTCAAGGAATAGTACCTGGTACACAAGTTGAGTCAAGTCGAGCCGGTACCACATAGTGGAGATGCAGAATTAGACAACATACGATAGTCCAATGGTCTGAGGTCATGTCAGGTCACATGACATGTGGACATGAGCCTCATTGGCGCAGTAGGCAGAGCGTTACTCTCAGAATCTGAAGCTTGTGAGTTCAACTCTCACACAGGGCAGATGTTTAAAACCAATGAGGATCCATTAAAAGAAGGATTAGCAGAAGTGTGGAATGTACAAAGTCGAGCGAAACACAATGAATCTGTAAAACCTGTGACTGTTTCAAAAGAGTAAAAAGTTCTGGAAAGAAAAACTAAAACAGTAGAAGAAGGGAAAAAAATCCATGTTGTGTCACTAAAGTGTGTGTTGGTTCAACTCCAACCCAAACTGATCCATCCTGTAGATCACCAGTGTTGTCCTCGAGAGCCGGTGTCCTGCATGTTTTAGATGGTTCCCTCTTCCACACGCCTGGAAACCATTACATCATCATCAGTCTTCTGCAGAGGTGATGATGAGCTGATGATTAACTGAACCAGGTGTGGAAGAGGGACAGATCTAAAACTTGCAGGACACTGGCCCTCCAGGACCAGAGTTTGACACATGTGCTGTAGATAAAACCCACAGATGTAGATTTACAGACTGAACATCAGCAGCAGATCCAGGTCCTCAGGGTCAGTCCTCTGAGGACACCATACACACTGTGGACGGAGAATAAAACATTTTTAACCTGACAGAAAACTGAACAGAACTAAACATAAGTCCTTAGCTGGATTTGGTCTGATGAAGGTTACCATGGAAACAGGCTGTAGTTTTACATCATATGGTTACAAGTTTGGACTTGAAATGAGTCAAACGTGTGTTTATGAGATTCACTGTGGAGACACAGACTCTGGTAGAAAAATATATCACAGTTAATTAGATTTATACAATTACCTCATTAAAGTTGGTTTAATATAAATGTTCCTATGGTTTTAATGTGTCATAAACACGTGTCTACAGTGAGTCCTGGCCCCAACCACGTGGTGATGCTGTTGTATTCTCCAGTCATTGGACTGAACTGATCACATGGTTCTACGTCTGTCTATTATGTCTCAGATCAGTCCAACATGACATGGACGGACACTTACCTGAATGAATCAGATTCAAACATCTGCCCTGTGGGAGAGTTGAACTCACCACCTTCAGATCAGGACACTGACGCCAATGAGGCTGAACATGTGACCTCACATGACCTCAGACCACTGGACCATAGTATGGTTTAAACATATCACTGTGGACGTCTCTGACAGAGGACACACCCTGTCTGCGGTCATGTGACCTGTGGACTAAAGTCTCATTGGTGCACTAGGCAGTGAGTCAGCCTCATTATCTGAAGGTTGTGAGTTCAATCCTCACATGGGGCAGCCATTTTATATGACCATTCTGTTACCTGGAAATTACATTGGTGTATTAAGCTACATGAGAAAATACAAAACACTTGCCACTATAAAAATAAAGTCGTAAAATATTGAGATAGAACCTGTACTTTCATAACAATAAAGTTGAATACAAAAACCGTCATAAGTTTACGAGAATGAAATCGTCACATTTCGAGAATAAAGCTGTAATATTATTAGAATACTATTGTCATTTAAAAATAAGTGGGAAAAATAACATAATGTATGAAAATAAAGTTGTACCCACTCATTACATAATGGAGAACTTTCATGAGGTTCTACTTTTGTTTGGGGTTCACGCATGGCCAAACACATTAGCACTGCATGAAGGACTCTAAAGATAGCTTGCACACGTTTGGGTTTGTTTCATCATATGAACCAAAAGGATTTGGAGCAAATCACTTAAGTTTGTAAGGCTTACAATTTCTAAAATTATGACTTTTTATTGTACTATTGAAAATTTATTTTCAAAATATTACAACTTTAATCTCAAAAAATACATTATTTTTGTTAAATTATGAGGTTTTTTTTAAAAGTACAACTTTATTCTTGAAATATTATGACTTTATTCTCATAGTGACAAGTATTTTTATTTTTCCAATGTGGTGGTAAGATACCATTGTAGAAAATGACTGTTTTACAGTTGACAGATTCAGTTCAAACGTGTGGATTTGAAGTGTCGTTCAAACATCAGTTCCTTCCACCTTTTTACAGTGGTCCTCTTCCCATGGATTCACATCTGTTTAAAACATCTGCCCCATGTGTGAGTTAAACTCACAACCTTCAGATTATGAAAATGACGCGCTGCCTACTGTGCCAACGAGGCTCACATTTGTGTTTCATGTGACCCAACATGACATCAGTCCATTGGACTGGACTATGTTGTCTAAACATGTCCACTATGGCCAAAGTGTCTCTAACAGAGGACACACCCTGAAGTCATGTGAGGTCATGTGACCTGTGGCCATGAGCCTCATTAGCGCAGTAGGCGGCACGTCAGCGTCATAATCTGAAGGGTATGAGTTCAACCCTCACGAGGCAGATGTTTTACACTGGTTCTTCTGAATTCATGTCATCCATCAGTGGGTGGGGACAGTCCTCTGGTCCAGAGTTTGACGTGGTCCTCTTCCTCCAGTCCTCTGTCAGACCATATATCTTCTCCATCCAAAGTGTGTGTGGTGTCCTCAGAGGACCTGGACCTGCTGGGTTTAAGGACTGGTTGAGTCTGTAACTCTCCATCTGTTGGTTTTATCTACAGGATGGATGGATTTGGGTTGGAGTTGAACACACACACACTTTATTGACACAACATGGATTTCTTTCTTTCCAGAACTTTTTCTCTCAGTTGAAACACTTACAGGTCACAGTTTATATGACAATACTCTCGGGTAAAAATTACACAATATTTATCAGATGTGTCTTTTGTTAAGACAACTGTGTTTTGGGGGTTGAAAATGCAAAAAAGTGAGACCACCTTCCAGAGTGGACATCTTGACAACACTCCACTCTCATGTCATCGTCTTGAGGGTTGAAAACACAAAACTGTTCTCTCATAGAGTAGAGTTTACTTCACAGGCACACGCCAGTTGAAAAAAACATGTTGGAATATTTCCCTGTGATGGACATTCAGGTTGCCCTAGCTGCTCTAATTTATATCCAAGAGTCGTTTCAGAAATCCCAGCATTACAGATCCACATCAGTTTAAAACATCTGCCCCGTGTGAGGGTTGAACTCATGACCTTCAGATTATGAGACTGATGCGCTGCCTACTGCGCCAATGAGGGTCATGTCCACAGGTCACATGACCTCACATGACCTCAGTCCATTCATGATGCCTGTCAGTGATGGTTTGTCCACATAGTCCAAACACTGCCTGAGGTCATGTGATCAGACCACTTGTTCAGCCTCGTTGGCGCAGTAGGCAGCGCGTCAGTCTCATAATCTGAAGGTCGTGAGTTCAACCCTCACACGGGGCAGATGTTTTAAACTGACCTGGATCAGGTCTTTGATCGGTCGTCTCTTCATCAGTATCACTGATGTGACTCAGACCTGCAGCTTTATCTGTAACACAAAACAGTACAATGTCTCTATTGTTGGAGTTTTTATTAAAAATGAGCACTATTTACAGTAAAAAATAAAAAAGACAAACTTATTATTAAAATCAGATGAATGAACCCTAATTAGAGTCTTTCACAGAAACTGGAATCCATGAAAATCCATGATTATTTTCTTGACATTTAATGAATTGAATGTTAAATTCTAAATCTGTTTTTGATCACAGCGAGTCAGAGAGATGTTATGTGATATCTGGTCATGTAATCAACCGTCAGTTTCCTGTTTCAGGTCCACGTCCAAGTCAGCTCTGGGTCTGGGTCCGGGTCCTAGTCTGTTCAGGTAAGGGTCCAGGACCAGGTCAGTTCAGGTCTGGGTCTGAGTCTGGGTCCAGGTTGGTTCAGGTCTGGGTCTGGGGGATCCTCCTCCACAGTCCTCCACACAGACAGTTCTTGATCCAGCGCTGCTCCCACTGCTTCATGGCGTTGGTTTTGTTTGGAGATCGAAGCATTGTGACGCAGCCACACCTAAAAACAAACACAGAGGAAGGTGAAGCTCCGCTCCAGCCACCGCCGCTGCCACTCAGTGATGCATTGGATCTACATGGACATGGACTGACCTGGTGCAGGCCTTGCTCTCCTCAGTGGGACAGACGCCCATGTGGACACAACGTAGGTTGTCCATCTTCTGTGAGCTGGGACTCCTATAACAGAACCACCGATGAAATATACAACAAAACCAACGATGAAACACACGACAAAACCAACAATGAAACATACAACAAAACCAACGATGAAACACACGACAAAAACACCAATGAAACATACGACAAGACCAACGATGAAACATACGACAAAACCAACGATGAAACATACGACAAAAACACCAATGAAACATACGACAAAAACATCAATGAAACATACGACAAAACCAACGATGAAACATATGACAAAAACTCAGATGAAATATATGATGGATACAAAAGAAAATACACAAAAAAAGATCATATAAATGACAGGATCATCGGTGTAAAATGGTAATTTTACTTATTAATGACAAATTTGCTGAAAAAAACTCACTTTCCATCAGTTGTCTCTATTTTGATGTAATAACCTCTGAATTTAACTCAGCTTTAATGAACATCTACCTCATCAGTGAATTAAATACAGAAAATACAGGATTTACACTGACAAATGTAAAATATGAAGGATAATACTAGAATAAAAGTTGATAAATCCATCAGTAAAGGTTAAATGTAGAGGTCAATTGGGCACATGAATAGTGTGTCACGGTTCAGATCAAAGTGGTTCAGGTGGGCGTACCTGGTGAAGACCTCCAGGGGGGTGGTGGCGGACCCCCCTCCAGACAGAGACCAGGCCTTTCCGAACTGCAGCCTCAGCGGGTGTTTGCCCTGAAGCTTGACAATGACGCCATCATTTAGTGGCAGCCAGTCCATACTGGGAACCAGCAGCTGACTGGGCAGGAGGCAGCACTCGTCTATCAGGGTCTCATCGGGGTCCTGGGGGGGGGCGTCGTCCCGGGCTGAGACGGAGATGGAGACACATCAGTTTAGGACCAGACACCTTCAGGGATTTATGTATCAGGGTTCCTACAGGTTTCTACATGTGAAGTTCAAGACTTTTTAAGACCTTTTAAAGACTACTTAGGACAGACTTCAATCTATTTCATGGCTGTACCGGCAAAAATTTGTGACTCCCAGAATTTAGGAAAATTTATTTATTTACTCCAACATCTTGATTCCCACTGTTCAAAGTAATTTTTCACTGGAGGCTGGAAAGTTAGTAATAAATGGTTCCTAATTTCAGTATAAATTATCAGTTGGAATGGGTGGAACTGAGTCAAATATGGCTTTAATATTAAAGCACAATTTAGATTTTTTGGTGAAATCTTGTTTTTTTTGTGTGCTGGTTCATATTACACATTAAATGCGGCTTCTGTCAGTTTTGAGTATGAACTGAATGTGACCCTGAAGAGACCCACATGCGCAAAAGAGGTCCTGACGTAATATGCGACCACACAGGCACGCAATGTGTTCACGAAAGTAACACTCCTGGGACGCAGAATAGTGACTTTGGTTGCATTTCAATAACATAAAGGTTGGATAAATGTAACCTGGCCATTTACACTGAAGTCGCATTGCAAAATATCAAATCATATCGGATTTAGGACCACATATGAAAGTGGCCTGGGTCAGATTTGAAAAAAATTGGATTAATGCTGTTCAAACTGTCAGATACAGGTCATATGGGTGAAAAAAAATCAGATTTATGCCACATTTGCCTGCAGTTTGAACATAGCCTTAGGTTAGTTTCTTTCTGTTTTGAACATTTAACAGACATTTAAACACGAAACAGTGAACAAGTTTATGGCACAGAACTTAAGAACTACCATATCAAATTTAAGACTTTTTAAAGGTTTTAAATGTAGATTTGTAAATTTAAGAGTTTTATGACTTTTTACGACTTCTTAGAACCCTGGTGTATATACAGATTATGCATATGTTACTTTACTTTTATGTTTATTAAATTTTGTATTTATAGTTTACAACAGAAACAGCGTCCACTGGCATACAAAAACCTCGTATGTCTTTATGACCCAGGGAATAAAACCGGCTCTGATCCATCTAATTGTTCTGGGGTTGGAAGTGTTGACGGTTTGGATTATGTGGAGGATTTCAGACCATGGAACAGCTGATCAAACTGTGGATTATGGACCAAAAAGACACTGCAATCTGGACACGGCTGAGATGGGTCCATTGAACTGGTTCAGGATTTTCCAGGACACAATGTATGAAACACATGAATGCAAGACTCGCAGGTACAAACAGGTGGAAACTTAATATGACATTGTTAACCTCATAGCATAATGACCCAACTCATAGACATATAGACAAAAGTATGTGGACACATTGAATTCAGGTGTTTGTTTTCTGACGGGTCTGGGATACAAAACAAAAATGACTAATGTTATTATCTAGTTTTATACTGGGATAAATATCATATTGACTATTAATATTGATGTTTACAGTTAAATCCGCATGAACAGGACATCTTCCAGCTGTACAGGATGTGTCCCAATATTTATGTCCATATAGTTTATAAACATCAATACTTCCTTCAAGTTTAATGGGAGATTTCTCATCCTCAATGAGATGTGAAGAAATTAGATGGTTAGTTGTGGTAGAAAATTATTATTTACAGTCAGAGCATGAAAAATATTTTGTTAAATTTGTGAGGTTGTCAGGTTCTGACTCTAAGGCTACGTTCAGACTGCAGGCAAATGTGGCCCAAATCCAATTGTTTTTGCCCAAAAGTGACCTGTATCCGATCTGTTAAAGACAGTTTGAACAGAACTAATCTAATTTTTTTCAAATCAGACCCAGGCCACTTTCTTATGTGGTCCTAAATCCAATATATATCTGATATTTTGCAATGTGACCAGGTCGCATTTATCCAACCTTTATGTCACTGAAATGCGAAGGAAAAAAAAAAAAATCACAATTCTGCATCCCAGGAGTATTACTTCCGTAAACACAGTGTGCCTGCGTGGTCACATATTATGTCAAGACCTCTTTTGCGCATGTGGGTCACTTCAGGGTCACATTTAGTTCACTCGAAACTGATAGAAGTCGCATTTAATATGTAGTAAAAAAAATTGGATTTCACAAAAAAAATCCGAATTGTGCATTAAGACCTGCTGTCTGAATGTAGCCTAATACTCTGATCAGTGTCAAATTTGTGCAGTTATTATTCATCATAAGTCTGTGTTTCATTAAACTGAGAATGGGATCCCTCAGGGCACCGTCTTAGGCCCCATCATTTATACATTTTTACTCGGGCTTTGACCTGTGAGGATCAGGAGATCAATATCCCAATAGATGTGGGTGGTATTTTCACTGGAGAACTCAACTAATTCAATCAGAGTTCATGTATGATTTCTATTAGTGCTCAACAGGACCTAGACTGGTATCTGTGACCATTTACATGATATAAACCATCATCTTTTGGACGATTTAGAATATTTCAGTAGTTTTGTGAGAAGATGTTTGAAGAAATTGCTATGGAGATGATCAGTGTCTAAAAATGCTTCAATATGTCTTTTTTTCTTCTACTCTGACTGAGAGTGTTTACCCAGAATCTGTTTAACAAATATAACTGAATTTCAACTTTATTAAAGTAAAACTGATGTCATAATGAGGTTTTAAGGTCTTTAAGGACAATACTGCACATGTTTGAAGCCTCTAATGTACAGGTGTCAAACATGCAGCCCGGGAGCCAAAACCAGCCCACCAAAGGGTCCAATCCGGCCTGTGGGATGAATTAGTGAAATGCAAAAATCGCACTAAAAATATGAACAATCAAGGATGTTAAAATCATTTTTGATCAATTCAATCTAAAGTGGATCAGATCAGTAAAATACTATCATAATAACCTATACATAATGAAAATTCAAACTTTATCTGTTTGTTTTTGGGTAAAACAGGTCAATTACACAAAAATCTTTACATTTACGGACTAGTCCTTTAAAAAAATGTGAACATGCTTGGCTGACGCTCTGTCCCCTGAACAAATATGAACAACCTAAAATGATCTACCATAATCTGTATGTTATGATGCACATATATAAATGATAAACTAAGGTGTAAATTGTTAACATTACACTTATTTTTCTTAAGAGTGTTCAGGTCGTTCATATTTGTTCATGTTATGTTCAAGTATAGTTCCTGAATATAAACATTTTCATTACAAAAATCATACTTTTTTCACTCCAAAGCACAGACAGAACTTTGGAGTTTACATTATTTATTGGTTCTTTTTCTATTACTTCTATTATTTTACTGATCCAGCTCACTTTAGATCATATTAGGCTGTATGTGGCCCCTGAACTAACATAAGTTTGACAGCCCTGCTCTAATGGATCCTATTGGATGTCAGATGTTTCTGTAGGAGCCCAGTGGGTGTTGAGTGGATGTTTGTGGAACAGTGACGGGTCAGGAGGTTCTGGTTCTCACAGCAGAGCCACAGCTTGGTGAGCAGCCTGAACAGCAGCTGCATGCTGTCCTGGTTGTCCGAGGTGGCGGTGAATGTAGGCAGGCAGCCGGGCTTCAGCAGACCCCAGATCCGGATCATCACCAGCATCTCTCTGAGCATGCCCAGAGATGCCCCGTCCCTCATGAAGCCAAAGCCCGGACGGACCATGGAGCCCTGCGGAACCCAGCAGAACCACACACATACGCATGGATTAGAACACAACACAAGTGACGCTCTGTTCCCTGAGTTCTCATTGGCTGATGCTCTGTTCCCTGCATTCTCACTGGCCAGTGCTCTGTTACCTGCATTCTTATTGGCTGACGCTCCATTTCCTGCATTCTCATTGGCTGATGCTCTGTCCCCTGCATTCTCAATGGCTGACGTTCTGTTCCCTGTGTTCTCATTGGCTGACGTTCTGTTCCCTGTGTTCTCATTGGCTTACGCTACCATTGCTGATGCTCTGTTCCCTGCATTCTCATTGGCTGACGCTCTGTTCCCTGCGTTCTCATTGGCCGATGTGTTTGTGGTGCTGTCGTGCTCTCACCTGATTGGGCAGGTTTGCCAACAGGTAGAGGACGAAGTCTCCGACCCATTGGATGAGCTGCTGCAGAGACTGTAAGGGGGGGCCGTCCAACACGAACTCCTCTGTCTTCAGGTTGATCATCACCTTATCAATTTCTAGGGAAAGGCATATATATCAATAACTGATCAATACTCGATGACCGCCTTGTCTGCTCCGCCCCACTGGCATACTGGGGTTCCATTCCTACCCCCACTGTTGCCCGGTTCCGTACCTGTGTCGGTGTTCTTGGCACAGATCTCGGTCAGTCTGTCTCCGGGGCTTTTGTCCGGCGTGTTGAGGACATGCGGCCTCAGCAAAGACTTTAAGGTGGAGCTGATGGCGATGAGCAGCAGTTTGGCGTGGAAGTCGCAGGCCCGTGCTGCTGTCGCTGTCGATAGTTTACACAGAGATGCCTTCACTGCCACGATGCGCGTTGCTAGGACCTGAACAAGGATGCCAACACCAAAAAAACAAGGCAAAAGGATCGATTTGGTCTGATTTGACTGGTTCTAGATCAGATTTTTAATAGTTTTAGTCTGAGTTTGGATGATGCAACTGTGTCATTATAAGGTTCCGATTAGATCAGATCAGATTAATTTACTCTAAATTAGATTACATGAGATTACATAGAATATTATTGATCCCTTTAGGAAATTGATCATAATAAATGAATAAGGTGATAATAGTAATTGTACATATCAACAATATATAAGTAATATATATGAAATAATGCAAAAATAACATAACTGTGGTTTTTCAGTCTGTGTGCTTTGTAAATGTATAAAGTGTTATATTTTTATGTTGAGAAGTAATCATGTTTTAAAACAAATCTTAAAAATTCTGTAATCAGTAGTAAAATAACGCTAAATTAATGTAACTAATTTTTTTCCTGTTTTTTTTCTGGCTGTGTGCTTTGTAAATGTAATAAATCATAATATTTTTGTAATCATGTTGTTTTTAAAGCAAATCTTAAAAAATCTGTAATCATTAATGAAACAATGCTACATTAATATAACTATGTTTTTTTTTTTGTATGTGCCTTGTAAATCTATAAATTGTAACACTTTTATATTGGAAATGAACCCCAGGAAGAATAGTCTGTACTCTGGTAGAAAATAATAGGGATCCTTAAATAAATAAAGAAATGTCATACAAGTAGTATTAATAACAACGACAACAACAATAATCATGTTAATAACAATAATAATAATAATAATAATGATGATAATAATGATAATAATAATAATAATATATTAACATGTTCCTGTGATGCTTTTTCCTGGATTGGACCAGGAATGACTGTGGTCTATGTCTAGGGGCAGCCCGTGGCATAGGCGGACTAGGCAGCTGCCTAGGGCACCAGCTGTTGGAGGGGGTGCCAGTGGAAGGAGGAGGATAAGAAACAATTTAAAATAAGTCTAAATTCTCTTGATTTATAAATAAATAGACCTTACTTACTTACTTACTTATACACCCTTCCCCAATGCATGCTGAGAAACCCCTCTAGATCTAAGAAGGGTTTCCCAGCTTGCATTGGGCAGGGTATGTAAGTAAGTAATTAAGGTTTATTTATAGAACACCTTTCACAGAGAGAGGTCAAAAAGTGCTTTACTGTGCAAAATAGAGTAAAATAAGTTTAATGACTTTCTGCTGTGGTTCTGATGCATTTCGGGTATAGTACCCCCTAGTGGGGAGGGGCACTGCCTCCACTCCACTCCACCTAGAGTACCAAAATGCCACAGACTGACTCTATGTCAAAAAACACTTGCATATTCTATTTTATATTTTAACTCTTGATCTTTCAGAGCATGTTTGTGTCTTAAACGTGTCCACACTCTTTGTGTGGTGTCGTTTGTCTGATGTGTTCCAGTGCGGTGGTGTGTTGGACCTGCTGCAGCGCCTGGTTCTGCCTCATATACTCCTCATGCAGCTTCTCCACCAGGTTGTGGACCATCGTGGGCTGAACGTGGAGCAGGACGTCCCACCAGTCGTAGCCTGTCACCATGCAGTACTCCAACAGGAACAGCAGGTGGCGCAGCGTGGTGTTCATCTCTAACACCTGACCCATAGAGGGCGACACCCGTAGCATGTGGAGCTGCAGAAAGAGAAGAAAAAGGAGAAGCACAACATTAGGAAACACACAAAGAAGAATAAAAAGACAGACTAAATGAATGAATAAAATGAAAAAAATAATTAATTAATGAAATGAATGACCCCCTGAGCCCAGAGGTCATCAGAGGTCATTGGGCATTGGCATGCGCTGACCTTGCCGTGGTTGTCAACTCCTGCCAACGCCAGCGATGTCCAGGAGAACTGCAGGGCTTTGAAGTGGAGGGCGGGGCCTCCGGTTCTCTGGCGCTTGATGGCGGACTCGTCTCCAGGCCGCTGACCCGGTCCAGAGGAGGAGGAGCCATAGAACACGCCCATGGTGTGGAGGGAGAGGCGGTGGAGGATCTGAATACTGCCGTCATGGAAGGCCAGAGCCAGACCTGGAATCACACCGGGATCACATGGACGAAGATCCTGGTCTGAGTGGGTTCACTTTATACCTTCAACAACTCCACTAATGGTGGACCTAGAATAGGCTCCACCCACCTAATAGAGTTGGAAGAGTCCATTCCACTCACCTAATAGAGTGGGAAGAGTCCACTTCACCTACCGAATAGAGTGGAAGTAGTCCACTCCACCCCATTATATCAAACTAATGTTAACAGAACCAACATGCAGGTCAGTGGTTTGGTTTAGTTGTTTCATTTCAATGGAATCAACACTATTTATTCAAAAACACATTAAATACAAACTCAGTTTAAGCCTTTGATGCCTAAGTGTTTGGACCCTCCATTCTGACATAAATGGGTCTAAATGACCCCAGGTAAAATCAATGTGTTTTTCTGATGTTTTTATCATTTTGTCATGTTAAAATTAATCATTTGTATTATATTTTGGTCCACAAAAGAATGACTTAATTTTAGAAATGATTTTAGAGGTGACATCTTTTTTTTTTTTTTTACATTGTTAAAAAACATGTAAACATTGTTTACATGTTTAAAATGTTTTTAAAAATATTTGGAAAATTTGAAAAGCAAAGTATATATAGTATATAACATATAGTATATAACAGAAATAGAATAAAGTCACATCCATTTAGTGAGTCTTTTGGTTTTACTGTTATATGAGTCAAAGATGTAATCAATCAAATGTAATTCTATTGTAAATGAATGGGGGTTATTTAGACCCACCTATGGATGCTCAAGATAGTAATACTAAAAACTACAATTTAATCAAATCTATTAAATGCTAATTACAAGTTTAAATGGCATGTCATCAATAACACGTTTTTGAGGAATATTAAATAACTTTTTCCTCAAAGATATTAGAATAAAACCTCAGCAGACCATTTGGACCCACCTAAGCGTCTAAGGGTTAATCAAACTTCATGAAAGTCGTGTTAACTTTATCATTAAAAATTAAGACAAGTCATTGTCCAGATATTTTAGGCTTTAAATCCTGAGTCTTGGACTTTGTCAGGACCCAGACCCAGGACTACACAGACCAGGTGTGTTTCTCACCGAGTCCAGGGCAGAACTTGGTGTCCGACGCCACCTTCAGGTCGGTGTTGGAGATGGAGATGGGCAGTTTGGGCAGAGCCACGGCTGACACCCTCTCCAAGTCATTGGTGGTTGTCAGGATCCTCCACTTCAGGATGGTCGGCTGCTTCTCCCCGACTGCAGCCAGAGGTCAGAGGTCACAAGCATCAGATCATGTGACAGGGTTAACCCTCCAGTATGCCCCCTATGGAGACCCTTGTAATCACTGACAGCACATAATCTGTACAGTGTTATGGTAATGTCAAAAATGTTTTCATACAGTTTGTTTTTAACTTTTTATTTCACTTTTTTCAAATTTCATCATGTTGATCCATAAACAAAAATACCAAATACTCAATAACTGTCATATGTTTGACCCTGTACATGGGATGTTTACAATATTGCAAAAATGCTAAATGCTAAATTAGCTAAAGCTAAAAAACACTAAAACTTTTTCCCCAAAATATTCGACATAAAAACTGGATCTATAATTTTTAAAATATTTTTTCCTCCTGTCATATGTCAGTGATTGGCGCCAATATTGGTTCATATACGTTGTTATTTTTGTGCTAGGTGAAATGTTAAATACTAAATGTCTCTGTGCATTTTGTACTCACGTAGTATAAGGCTGTTAGTGTAGGAATTTAACATTATTTACAATGGGATGATTTTAGTGGACAGGTCAGAATTTTAAAAATCATGCAAAAATGAACAACTTTTGAATTCTGACCTAAAACAAATGATGTAAAATAATAATATGACCTTTAATAAAATGAAGTGTAAAGTGTGTATAATATGCTTACCTGGATACTGAAAGGTTAATTGTAATGTTTTTTCATCAATAAAGTGTACGAATATGGCCAAAGAAGCAGATTTTTTTCATTAAATGTCTGTTAGAAGATGAAATAAACTATAGAATACAAAATGAGGGGTTATTTTAAATTAAATATGGAATAATTATGTTATTATTAATATTATTATTATTATTATAAGATTTTATAACATGAAGTGCAAACTGTGCACACTGGCATACTGGAAGGTTAAAGTGTGTTTCTCACCGACTGGAGATCGATGCTGGAAAATGTTGTTGACAGGAAGCCCCTCCTTCCTCAGAGACCAACACTCCACGATGCTGCCCGTCTGATTGGACGCACACAGCAGAACCTGCAAACACAGGCGGGTTCTAAAGTTCTGCTGAAGTTGGGTTTGTTCTGTTCATATGTATTTTAGGACCTGACTGTGATTTGTTGTTGTGAATAGCAGTGTATATGTGTGTATACAAGAGCAGTTTTGGATCTGCTGCCATCCACATATTTTACAAATTTCAACGACCGTATACATGTTGGGAGAAAAAACGTGCACAAAAGGAGGTCAAGGAGAAGGGATTAAATGAGATAAAAAATAATAATAAATGTAGAAACAATGAGAATGATAATGTCAAAGTTACAGTTCAGGCTTCCACAAAATTTGGTTGTAAAAGCTAAATATACTTGACTGTGTGTTGGTTTTAACAGATGAATGGAGGCAATGCTCTGAGCTCCGCTGACTAACCGGGCCGACCGCTCACCTGCTCCGAGTTCTCCCGGGTCAGAAACTTGAGGTGGGTCACAGCCGGGTATTTCTCCCTCCTCAACGGGTCGGTGGTGCAGCGCAGAAACAGAGACGGCAGTAACTCGGTGTCAATGCGACACTTTTCACTGACGACGCTGACGACCACCTAAACACAGAGGTCAGAGGTCAGGTCACACTCTAAAACAACAGGTGTAACACTTCAACAGGGAGGTGGAAACTAACATCACTGTTGAAAAGAATATTCCAAAATGTCAAACAAAAGGGTATGAGAGGCTTTATTCCAGCAGACATCAGTATTAGAATTAACACAACTCAATGGGACTGAAACCAACTGACTAGACACTTGTCAACATAAAAATGATGGGGTCTAAGACGGTCCCCTGAGAGATCCCATTCTCAATTTAATGAAACAAAGATTTATGATCAATAATAATCTGATAACTTCACAAATCAGATAATGATCAAAGTATTACTGTGGACGTAAATGGGTTCAATGACATCATTCATCCTTTAACACTCTGGTTTCCAGGTGAACATATTATGCACACTTTGCACATCATATTAAAGGTCACATTATTTTAGGTCAGAATTCAAAAGTTCATTTTTGCATGATTTTAAAAATTCTGACCCATCCACTAAAATCATCCCATTGTAAATAATGTTAAATTTCTGCTCTAACACCCTTCTACCAAGTGAGTACAAAACGCACACTGACTCATTTAGCATTTAACATTTAACCTAGAACAAAAAGTAATAATGTATTTTAACCAGTATTGGTGTTAATCACTGATATATGACAGGATGAAAAAAATCAACTTATACGTATGTGTACTTGGAGGAAGACTGGGGGTACCTGAAATTTTTTGGGAAGAATACGTTAAATATATTATCATGTACTGAATATAAAATAAATAGTGATAATTAGGACTGAAATATAAAACACAATAAATACATTCATTTAATAGTTGTATTGTTAATCTTCTTGTTTAAGCTTTGGTAATATTTTAATAACATTTATATTTAATACTTAATAAAATTAGTTTGAGTATATAAGTCATTATTATTGGTTGATGAAAGGTTTATTTATGAATGATTGAATTAATGATCAATTATTTTATTTTTCTTATCAATGAAAGAAGGCACTTTGCAGTTTATATTTTGCACACAAAATTTACTTGTACAATTTTATATATATATATATATATATGTATATTAGAGTTAAATATATGTTGTTTGTTCACAAATTTTTTACTAATTTTTAAAATCAAAAATGCTGAAGAAAGAGTTAGGGGTGCTTGGCTAAAAAGGGGGTACTCCACTGTAAAAAGTTTGAGAACCACTGCTCTGAAACACTCACTGGGCTCCTGTTCATAAAGGCTGATGTTTGCGTTGACCTTTAACCTGACCTTGTAGAACTGAACGGGAGAAGAGCTGCTTCCGTCCGTCGCCGCCACCACGATGTTCCCTCCGCCGGTGAAGGCGATGTCAGCCAACGCCACGCGACCTCGCAGTCGGCAAAGACTCTCACTAGCGGTCAGCAGAGCCCCGCCCGGCTTCAGCAGCGACACGGTGACCAGGCCGCTGACCGTCACCGCCAACCAGCCCTCCATCGGCTTCCCCCCGAACAGCGTCAGAGACGGGGAGAACTTCACCCGTGAAAACTTCTCCCCGAAATTTGTGGAACCGGACTGAAGGAGGAAGAAGAGGTCAAAGGTCAGAGAAGCAGGACGAAATGTAGAGGTGGGAAGTAATGAAGTATAAGTACTTTGTTACTGTACTTAAGTAGATTTTTAAAGCATCTGTACTTAACTTGAATATTTATTTTTCTGGCAACTTCTAATTTTTCCTCCCTACATTTGTGGATAAATGTGTACTTTATTCTCCTTATATTCTCAGAACAGACTCTTTACTTTTTCAAACTAAATGGATATAAATAATTATTGTTTCATTCATGGCAAAAAAATGCAGTTTTACTTTTGACTTTTGTACTTTACTACAATTGAGAAGCTGTACTTTTTTACTTTTACTTAAGTAAAGGAATTGAATCAGTATTTCTACTTTTATGAGAGTATTTTTTCACACAAGTAACTGTACTTCTATTTAAGTAAAGAACGTGAGTACTTTTGCCACCTCTATACAACATGCACAGTATTTTAACATTGACTGTACTGACCAAGGTTATTATCATCAGAGGTGGGAAGTATAAGTACAGTGATCCCTCGCTATAACGCGGTTTACTTTTCACGGTTTCGCTACTTCACGGATTTGCATCGTGCATTGTGTT
>JAPTGZ010000019.1:324437-335704 GCA_029814645.1 Fowleria isostigma
ACCCCCACTTGAATTCCAGGCAACCCCACGTGGGATCCAACCAAATATGCCAAGTTAATCTTTCATAAGTGATTTATCACCATTTGTTGCAATATTTTCTTCTTTATTTTGCATTTCTTCAGTGTAACTCATGTATTTTACAATATTTAATTCATGGATCATGCAGATGTTCATAAAAGCTCAGATTAAAGTTGAGGATTTTTTTTAACAGAAACAGAGAAAACTGATGAAAAAGTGACTTTTTTCAGCAAAATATATCAACAATGTAAAAAAACAAGTGTGTCCATCCACTATCATTGAGCCAACTGTGGGTTTTACTAGTGAATCAATGTTGTAGAAGATGATGGTGTTTCCATGGTTACTACAGAGTCTCTGAACATCCAAATGGGTCATATCTGATAACCATGAAAATATGACAAACTGTATTTACACCAATTATTGACATGTATTGATAGGATTAATGGATCAACAGGCATTAAACAGTTTAGATCAGTAGATGGTGCTGGTCACCAGTGGCTGTTTGGGGCTTTATGGGTTAATGATCAGCTCATCATCAGCTCTGCAGAAGCCTGATAACAATATAATGGCTTCCAGGTGTGTGGAAGAGGAAAATATCTAAAACATGCAGGACACCGCCCCTCCAGGACCGGAGTTGGACACCTGTGATTTACATTTTATAGAAATTCGGTCAAAACACGAGGCCAGTCAACAGTCAAAGCTCGGCTCTTTATGGAAACACTTTTACTATGTTTAGATCAAAACTTCACATTCTTCCATTAGACACAGACGTACACAGAAAATCTGTACAAAGACGTAAAACGAATTCTGAACAGGAGCAGATCTAAAGCAGCCGAGACCCAACAAAGAGTTCAGACCTAAAAAAAAGGACTAAAGATTAAAACATTCAACAGCACTGAGCTCTGCCATCACATACAAAAGTACAGCTGTGTACTCCAAAAACACATCCATTTACCTCAGATTCACCTCTATTCAAACAATTAAGTTAATTTTTAATGAATAATTTTTCAATAAGCCTTTATCTGTTTATGTCAAGGGTGTCAAACATGCAGCTGGGGGCCAAATCCAGCCCACGGAATGAATGAGTAAAATACAAAAATTGACAATGACGTAGGGCTGCATGATTAATTGATTTTAAATCAAAATCCGATTTTTAATTAGGATGATTTTTAAAACAGGGTAATCATCAAATTGATTTCATCTCTCTCATGTCTGTCATTGTAGTAGAGCCCTGGACACTGTGCACCCAACGTATATCCAATACAACATAATCACTCATCTGGTCCATAAATCAAAAAAATCAAAAATCAAGTTTTTAGAGGGAAAAAAAAAAAAAAAAATCGGGATTTTATTTTTGGACAAAATCGTGCAGCCCAACACTGAAGATATTAACAATCAAGGATGTTCAAATAATTTTAGGTCAATTCAATCTAAAGTGGGTCAGACCAGTCAAATACTACCATAATAAACTAGAAATAATGAAACCTGCTTTTTTTTTAGTGTAAAAAAAAAAAAGAGGTAAAATTACACAAAAATGTTTACATTTACAAACTAGCCTTTTACAACAAATGTTAAGTAAGAGCAATTTTAACAGTATTTTGCGCGTTATTAAATGTTTTGTGCATTTGTCAACCCAGTGTGAATTGTAAGTTGTAACGAACATGTGAAAATGAGAAGCTGAGGCAAAACAATGACATATCATAATGACTTGACAATGACATTAAAATTGCACTTTTTTCTTAATAAATTTCATTTTGTTTATGGTTGTTCCTGTTTTTCAAATTTTTTTTAGAGTATAGTTTGTAGATGTAAACATTTTGATAATATATTTTACTTTTTTCACTGTAAAAGATAGAAGTTTGACATATAAATTTTGGAATTGATATTATTATATCATTTTAATGATCTGGCCCACTTCAGGTCACATTAGGCTGAATGTGGCTCCTGAACTGACAAGAGTTTGACACCCCTGGTTTATGCAGATGCGAGATTCCAGCCATCCTTCAATAGCAGTCAGACCTCCGTTAGATCTGCAACCATTAACCAGCAGCCTATATTTTTATCTATATAAGCCACTGTGGATTGTAAAAGCCGCTGAAGAAATATAGGTCGACGACACTTTTACATTTGTTAAGTAACGCTGTTTGTACAGTAAAACTCCACCTATATCCTCCAGTTACGTAAAGGACAGGACCCTCCAGGGCACAAAAGGAAAGGTAAAGCAGGACTGTCATGATCTGAAGTGGATCAAACCAGTAAAATAATAACAGAAAAACCTAGAAATAGATAGATAGATACTTTATTCATCCCCATAGGGAAATTACTGTATCCAGCAGCTCATATAATAATATAATAATATAAATAATCACAAATACAAACTTTTTTCCTGTTATAGAGTAAAGAAATTAAAATGACATTATGAAAATGTTTACATCTACAAACTATTCTTCAAAAAATGTGATGAACAACCTTGAAGAAATTGAAATTTATTTGAAAAAAAACAACTAAATTTTATTTATGTTCTTCCTCAGTTTATCATTTACACCTAGCGATTATAACTTACAGATCACAGTAGATCTGAAAATACACAAACCCTTTAGGCTTATACCCCTTTCCCACTGGCCAAAAAACCCGTTTAAACCCACTAACACAATCAGCTTTTGGTGGCAGTGGAAAAGGCGCACCGACACGCGTCAAACGGCAAGTGACGCGGGTTAAAATCACCTTCAATCAGCTCGGTTCTGACCAGCATGCCGTGGGAACACCAGACCCGGGTCACCCCGCTAGTTTACATGATGACATAGAGCGTTACGTGATGCATCATAACATCGCGCCAGTCGCGTCTTATATCACACGCCAAAACAAAGCTCTGCTTGCATTTGAATCAAGACTGGCTTGAGAAACATGTCACAGCATTGGCCAGATAATGAGATTCGTGAACGACCATTTTTAAGACGGACAAAAAAGAAAGGACACTGACCAGCGCCTGACTCGCTTCCATGTTGCTCTGTATTGTTTACCTCCTTGAATTCTGTCGCACTTGTGATATCATCATCAACGCGATCCCAGTGTGGTGACGTCACCAGACGCACAGCGGGGGAAGCGGAGGCCACGCAGCCTGCCAGTGAGGGTCACAGACTCGGCTTTTTTTGGTCAATGGAGAAAGGCCAAATGCTGATGGTTTTTAAATGCGGGTCGACCAGCTAATTTTAGTGGAAAAGCAGCTTTAGTAACAGGCAAAAGACTGGTACAATTATGTTTATTTCTATTAAAACATTTCAGGTTGATCATATTTGTTCAGTTTCTTCAATTCTTTTTAATCCCAGCCTGATATGATCGAAAACAGGTCGAACCAGTAAAACAATAGTGTAATAACAGCATATAATGTCAAAAATTGACAAAAAAATAGAGAGACATGACCAGAATGAACAGAAATTAACACTAAAACTAAACAAAAACATGACCAAAAAAAAGAACAAATGAATAAAATAAACAGTAACGAACAAAATATTCACAAAAATTGGCAAAAATTGGAGAAACATCCAAAAAATGTTAAAAGTGCCCTTTTTCATATTTGAAATAAGAAATCTGCAGTTGTAATTATTGATACGTTATTCTGTTACTATTTTCCTGATCTGATCCATTTTAGATCAGATTGTTCTAAATATGGAACCTGAACTCAAATGATTAACACACAATATCTTCACAGAGTTTCTGCGTGCTAGGTCTTGCCGTGACACACCGCCATGGTAAAATCTTTGCTGCCACACACTACATAAAATAAATAAATACCATAAATTCTGGACTATAAGCCACTACTTTTTTCCCACACTTTGAGCCCTGCGGCTTAAATAATGGTGCACCTAACTGCTACTGCCACCTACTGACATGGAAGACAATAGGCTGTCATTCCTTTTAAAGCACAGTCACTCCACAATGGAATGTTATTAATATTTTACACCAGTTAAGTAAAATTGGACACAGCACACCTGAAATTATCTTACGGTACACTAGTGTGCCGCAGCACAGTGGTTGAAAAACACTACATTAGGTTATTCATATTAATGTCTCAAATTTAAAAATGTAAGGTTTTACAACACGCAACAGTGGTTGTAGCAGTAGTGTCTTCCATCTTTATGGGTTGGTTCTGCTTCCTGTCACTACCGGTTCAGCTGTCCATTTGTGTATGCGTTATGCTAACTCCACTTGGACAAACTGCCCAAAAAGCACTGACAGAGACGTTCAGGGTCATTCTGCAGTAACTACATCACTGGGTGGATCATGACTCGAAATTTAAGGGGCCAATAAAAGTGGTGATAAGAGGGGTACTGCAGGATAAACCATGCAAGGTAGAGTGGTGAAATGTGGAGGGTTGGTCCAGACCCCTGTACATACCTCGGATGCAAAAAAACAACAGAAAAACACATGTCCACCAGCAGGGGGAGCTATAATCAAGATGAATGCGGTTTGGCCTATAACGCTCAAACCATATGTCACACCTTCATAAACCACAGATCCTCAGAGTCCATGAATAGCACTGAATCACATGGGATAGGCCACGTCCATTTGCACCTTAACATTTTTTTGCAAAAATGCAAAAACTGGAAAACTACTTTTTGAACTCCTCCTTGGAATTTTGTCCGATCTGCGTGAATCTTGGCATGAACACTCATCGCCCCAGCCTGACCCTGACCTGATTTCCCCATTGTCAAAATTTTCGTCATCAGCTGTTACCATGGTGATGAGCTGTCCAGCAAGCAGTCAAAGTGGAATGGCCCTGTTTATGTTGCTATGGGATACCAGCGATTCACATTAAACATAGATGCACACATACTGTACCACCCATAGAGCCCATCATTCTTCAGGACTGACCCCAATTGGCTCTGTTGGGGCTGGGAAGCCAAATGGCAAGGGGGAAGCTTGGCCCCTCTTCATAACTGCATGCAGTTATAGTTAATACTATTAAATTATTAAATGCTGTTGCAATGTAGTTGTTAATGCAGAACAGAAGCAACAGTGGGGGACAATCACAGAGCAAAATCAAAAATAAAGACAAATCAAAAAAGCTATAAATACTACTTACAACTGTGCACATGCTGATCATGCCACAGGTTGGCTCTAATTTTTGCAGTCCACTAATTCATCCCATGAGCGAGATTACAATTATAATAATACATTTCATTTGTAAAGCACTTTACATTTGCTATCCAATCTCAAAGGCACAGTAAAAGCACCAATATACAATAAGGCAACAATCAACAAAACACCAGATAGAATCAAAGGATAGAATCAACAGATAAAAAATCAACAGATAAAATCAATCAGTAAAAAGGAAGGCTTTCAGATTAGACCCTTTAGCAGGCCGATTTTGGGCCCGGGGGCTGTATATTTGTCACCTGTGATGTAAAGAATCATTCACGCCAGTCACCATCATGAGGCAGCAGCTTTGGGATGTTGTGTGAAACTCAATAAAACACACCCTTACATTTCATATAGCAGCCCAAAAAACCCAGCTTTTTGGGGTAGTTTTAGTTCTAACCCTCAAACACCAAGACCATCTGTGGCTAAAATATTCATTCACCTTTAATCTAATCCATGTGCTTTAACCCTTGACGTGTCTGTGGTGATCAATCTGAATCAGAATCAGAACTGCCTTTGTTGTCATTGCACATATTTCAGAGCAACGAAATTGGAGCAGTATGTCACCGGGAACAGATATTCACAACACAGGGAAGACAAGATGACATATAGCCAGTTAATCAGAGTAAGAGATAGGACACAAGAGGAAGATGCCAAAAAAAGACGGGTAATTGAAATATTCAGAAAAAATTCAATTTCTTTCTCAAACGGAAAAACAAAACATGTTGACAGAATAGACCTTGTTCTTCCATAAACATCTGAGCATGGCTGACCATGCCTCCAACACCTGTGGAATTGGGGGGATAAAGCACAGACTCACTATAAAAACAGACAGCAAGAGCTTCTTCTTCCTTTTTTTTTTAGTTATTTTCCATATAATTTTTAGTTTTTACTACCTTTATTTTTTTACTGTGTTGTTACTGAGGTTTGACTGTGTAACTGCCTTGCGGAGTTAACCAGGTGTCAAAAGCAGCTGGACTGATAAAGAAAAAAAAAAAAAGCCAAAAACAAAACCTACTGGATCAACACTGATGCAGTCAAACCGTTTGGACCTGTCCCTCCGCAAATACAAACACCTGACTGAACCACATCCAAGACTGATTCATCATATACGTCTGGAAACACTTTCATGACACTCCTTTTCTGTGGTTCCATTTTCCCAAACCTTCCTCATTGGACCTTTAAAACATCCCAGATTTCATCACTGACAGACTGTATGCATGTGTCATCTGTTTTATCTGATTGGTTGGTTGGTTGGTTTGTTTATCTTCTCCTGTTTCCATATTAACAAAAATCAGACTAATTGACTCTGTATGAGTCTCTATTAGTTCTACTCTCGTAATAAATCAGTTTATTAACTATTAAAAGAACCCTGCAGGTATTTTAATGGTAAAATAACGGTCAAAATATCAAGCAAACTTGTTCAGCTTTCACAGGCCGCAGCTCTCCTTCGTCATAAGTTGGTTATTTGAACATAATATAAGACAACACGCATGGTTACAATAGTGACATTAGTTTCTTTTGTCTTGATTCAGGTGGAAAAATCAGTTGAATCCAGAGTCTGAGCCCTGCCCCCAACATTAATACCAACACTTTAAATACGATCCAACATCCGCTGCTTAAGTCTGATTTACGAGTACAGCACCGATGTCATGTGTAGAATATGACTGACAGAGCTTGCATTGAGACTGTGTTGATCATTAGTCATGACATTTCATCATTGCAGCCTGTTCTACTTGTTTTTAGGCCTCAGCAGGTAAACACCACCCTGCTAACAGCTAACGGCTAACAACACAGATAACGACGAACAGCGACTAACAGTCTCTGCATTAGCATTTAGCTCACACTTACCAATTACTGAGTCCGCGGCAGAGTGTCCATGCTAATGTTTTCCTCTCGGTGTTTTTGTAAGGCGTAGGGAGCCGCCTCACACACGCAACAGCTAGCTGGTTAGCACAGGCTAGGTTAGCATACAGCTGCGTTCATAGAAAGAAACGGTGAAGAGCTAACAGCTAAAGCTAGTTTAGCAACGGAGCTGCGGCGGTGTTAGCTGATGGTCAGCCGGCCCGAGTCTCTGCATGGGCTCATATCAGTCTCATCTAACAGCCTCGGGCTCCGTTTGATTCTACGGGACGTTAAAAATTAACTTTGAGCCTGAGTTCAGCTGGAAGCGGCTAACAGGAGAAGCTGCTGTTGAGTGACGGAACTACGATTAGACCGGAAGTACGCATCATCAAAATAAAACAAAACCCCGAGTTATGACTGCAAGGCTCATTCTCCCCTCCTCATCATTTTTTTCCCCCATTTTGTTGTTGTTTTTTTTTACTGTCATCCAAAAACATAGTAAATATGAAAAATCAATTACAATGAATTACAATTGTGGCATACCAATATAAACAGAACTCGAACATAACATAGCATTTTGCAGGGGGACAAAGACAAAATGCAGGTAGGATACATCATTTCACACAAATGTTATAAGACGTACATAGGTCACTGGGTTTAATGGCTAAATTCTCACTTCATCTGTTTTTACAGGGTTTTTTTTGGAGCCAAAAAGTACGGAGCCCGGGAAGGGATGTGAATGGGAGGGGAAAAAAAACTATTACGTTATCAAAAGTACAAAAAGGTAAATTAAAAAAAATCTTTTTAAAATCTTTTTTTTTTTTTAAATTTTACCTTTTGTTTAACCAGTACGGAAGCAGATTAGGGCCACTGGGAAAACATAATTAAGGTCCTATACTGTATTTGTACTTTTTTCTCAAGATTCTGACTTTTTTCTAATAATTAAAAAAAAAAATTATTGAACCTTAATTTCTTTTTTCTAGTGTCCCTAATCCCTTTCCATAAGCCAGGTAATTTAACAAAGAACCAGATATCATGAACAGACGACCTGCTCAACAGGCAGCACAAGAACAGCCAACAAACAACTTAAAAGGAAATATCCACAAAAACATTATTAAACAATTTAGTAACAGCATGTTTGAGTTAAATGTCTAAAAACAGGTGCAACATTCACATAATGTTTGCCTTCACTCAGTTTTTAAAAGGAGAGTGGAATGAATTAAGTGAATTTTTAGTGTCTTGTTTTTATCTTCTTTGCACAAGTTACTCCTGTTAGTGTTCAGAAGTGATTGCAACTAATGTGATTTTTTTCAACATTTGTACAAAAAAATAGAATTACACCCCTATGTGGTGCACAGTGAGGGACAGTGGCTCAGCTCAAGTTACCAAGTTCACTGCCCCGCCCCCTTTATTTAATTTTTTTCAACTGAGTTTTTTTTTTTCTTGTTAAAGCAAACATTTGATAGTGGGGGGAAAAAAATCAGAATTCAGGAATTTGTATAAAAATGACTTAATGGCACCCCAATAATAATATTTTTTTCTTCTTTTCTTTGTCAAGCTTGTTTTTCCTGTCTGAAAGACTAAGCCGAGGGACAAATAGTCTCAAAATATGCGGCTGCCCGTTGTTGCAGATGCAAATAAATCCAAAATACAGTCATACAAAAGTAAATATATAAAGGACCTATGTGTCATTAAATACGCCAAAAATAAATATTAACAGTGTCTTTGAACATATATTCACCCTTTCCCTCGTGAACATGGATTTGGCAATTTTTTAAACCATGTTTCAGTCAGGCGGACGCAAGCATAGCTATGTGAGCTGAGGGGTCTTGATAATTTGTCGAGCAGAAGCAATGGTGGTAGATTTGTTTGTAACATCAGTTAACTAGGAATAATAGAAGTTTAATCTGGAAATAATAGCCAAACACGGCAGAATTCGAATGATTTAAAGGTTTATTGTTGTTTCTCAGGAGGACTGACAGATTTGTTTTCATTTACGACTCTGGACTAGAATTTTTAATAAGGTAAGCTAACGTTAGCTGCTAGCTTAGACACTTATTTTAAGTCCTTCTCGAAATAAATACTCATTAAAAAATGAATGAATGAATAAAAAACACTATAAAAGTTGAGCAGTGATTCACAGTCCAGTTGGATTTGGTGGGTTTGATCTACTCTGACTATATTCATACTGTTTGGCAGACCAGGTCCGTGTGTCTTTTGGTAATTGGAATTTTTTTTAGTCGGTCAATCGGTTTGTACTTTTATTTCAGGTAAACTTAGTTGATAAGTGCAGCTTCTCATAGTTTAAGATCTGAATTTCATACGGCTATTTTTGGGTACATTTTAAATATGGTTAGATTCAAGTAGTGACATAATAATTTGCAGCAAAAGTTGTTTTATTATCTTTCAACTCATTGTCTGTTTTATTTTCTGTTAATATTTTTATGTTGTCTAAATATTTTAATAGTTGTGAATATTCTGCTTGTAAATTTGTGAAATGTTCAGAAGTGTCTGTCGTGAATTAAGAGCTAATGATTTGACATAAGTCATAAAAGTTTATATCTGTCAGCAATTATCAGATAAGATATTCCTTTAATAGTCCCACAAGGGGAAATCCCAGATTTACAGCAGCAAGAGTGGAGTACAAACAAAGCACATGGAAGCAAAATAAAAAATAAAGACACATCAAAGTCTATAAATACTATTTACAGTTGTGCACATGTTGATAGAGGATAGGGGAGATACTCATATATACACCTATACACACATTTCTTGACACATAATTATATAGACATGCACAGATTATACATATGTGTATGGTTTATTGCACAGTTTATTACATTGGACAGATTCTTTGGAGCACTTTTTGTTGTGGAGCCTGACAGCTGCAGGAAGGAATGACCTGCGAGACCTCCTTCACACACTTGGGGTGTCTCATCCTGTCACTAATGGAGCTAATGGGTGCAGTGAATGTGTGTTTGAGGGAGAGTCTGTGACCATAATGGAGGACAGCTTGGCCGTCATCTTCCTCTTCCCCACCTTCTCCACAGGTTCTAGATAGATGGATAGATTTATTGTCTGTTCCAGGTAAAAACAGATTTTTTTTCTTTTGTCATGGCTGTAAACAAAGCTTAAAAACTCACATTCAGGCATTAAAAACACTCCCATACATTAAAAACATAGTACCACAGATGAAAACTGGTAAAAGCATAGTGTAGTTTATTTTATGTCATTAAGAGCAGCTATTTCAGCGGGGATAAATGATTTTGTAGATTTTTTTTCCTGGCCAGAGGACATCCCAGGACAGAGCTGGCCTTTTTTGTAAGTCTGTCCAGCGTCTTCCTGTCAGCTGCTGTGTTACTGCTCCCCCAGCAGACCATGCTGTAAAAGATGACAGACGCCACAACAGAGTCATAGAAGGTCCTCAGGAGTGCCCCCCCGCACCCTAAAGTACCTCAGCCTCCTGTCATGATAAATACTATATTTTTCCTTTAATTTTAGAGGTCGATTTTGTGTCCTGTCTATAGTTGGATAAAACACACCATTAGTCTCTGATTTTTTTCTGAATCAGAAAAAATGAAGCTGAATCAGTGATTTTTCTGGCATGTTGATCAATCATTTAACAATAATTATTTCTGCTGATCTCCAAGAAAAATTATCATTCTAAATCTTAACATCTCTAATATCGTGATACATGATGCTTTAAAATCCCTATTATTGTTGTTTCTGATCTGTTTGTGGTTTTATAGAATTAAACATATTTTTCCCAGAGATGATTCAACTAGTTGAAGTCTGTATGTATGTATGTGTGGTCTGTAAATGTAGATCTAAATTGTGCAGTCCTAGTCTGGTTTGGATGTGATCCTGGATCAGGTGTCATCTCCTGTGTGTTGTGTGTTTTCAGGTGAGGCCTCCTCCAGGCCTTCAGCTTCTTCTTCTGTGGTGGAAACATGGAGCTGGCGTACGTTTGCGACTGGGAGAAGCGTCCAAAGAGCACCCACTGTCCATCCATCCCTCTGGTCTGCTCCTGGTCCTGCAGGAACCTGGTAGCCTTCACCACCGACCTGAAGAATGATGATGATGATAACAAAGGTACCCACCATTTGATTGACTGAGACTCCTGTCACTCAAAGCAGACACACCCTCCACAGGTTCCCCTAAAGCAGGGTTTCTTAACTCTGATCCTCAAGGCCCAGTGTCCTGCATGTTTTAGATGTTTCCCTCCTCCAGCACACCTGATGGTCATTATCAGGCTTCTGTAGAGC
>JAPTGZ010000019.1:1549418-1560711 GCA_029814645.1 Fowleria isostigma
AGGCATACTCAAAGCGCTGACAGTGGGTCCATTATTCATTGAATGAATGAATGAATGAATGAATGAATTCATACATTCATACTTTGGTGGTGATAAACTACATTTGTAGTCACAGCTGCCCTGGGGCACACTGACAGAAATGACATTTTTAAATGAAATTAGTTTAACCTTTAAGACCCAGTGTTACTTTTGTGTTTCAATTCAAAAATAGTTTTTCCTCTATTTTCTAAGTGATTTCTCACCATTTATTATAATATTATCCTCTGCATTTTGTGTTTTTTTTCAGTATAAATCAGGTATTTTCTTGTATTTAATTCACTGATAATGTAAACCTTCATTGGAGGTCAAATTAAAGTTGGTTATTATATCAAAAGACAGAAAACTGAAGAAAATGTGACTTTTTCAGTGATAAATAAACATAAACCATATTTGTCCATCTACTGTCACTGATCCAACTCCATGGATTTTACTGGTGAATCAATATTGTAGAAGATGACAGTGTTTCAACAGTAACTATGGAGCCTCTGAACATCTAAATGGGTCATATCTGATGACCATAAATATACAATGAACTGCATTTTACACCAATTATTTCAACATACTGATATGATACCAACAACAGCTATTAAACATTTTATATCAATAAATGATTTTGGTTGCTGGTGGATGTTTGGGTCCTTATGGGTTAAAATTCTCCTCTTTCTAAAGCACAGTAAACTACTTAAAACCCTCTTGGATTAAGTCCACATTGTCACAAAGCTGAAAACAGGCCTGTTTTTCTGAGTCAACTTTATGGAGGTATGTGTTTGTCACAGGCAGGGCCACAAGGGGGAGAAAAGTGATGATGATTCTAAGGGTCGATGACAAAGGGGGCCTTAGAAAATAATAGAACATCAGCCTTTTTTTTTTTTTTTTCCTTTTTAACAAAAATGTTTAGCCTGCCGCCATAAAAGAATGTTTTCTCCACAAGGCACTGATAAAAGTGTTTTGCCTATTTTTTTTAATTAGTTTCAATTTGTGACAATAAATAAATTCCAGTCCTATCTCTACATATCCACACTCTTGACACTGAAAACAGCCCCCCTGATATCTGATATAGAGTTCTTTTATGTAAACACACAATTTGTTATACAATAAAAACATTATTACTATACAGGCTGTCCATAAAGTCTCTTTACAACTTAATACATTTATTACAAAAGCAAATGAACAGACAAATCTGTGGAAATTACTGCAAAATTTAAAGCAGATATTGAAGGTTTGTTTGTTTTTTTGGCCTAATTTAATACACCTCTCTATGGGCACCATTATTTGCATGAACCACATCCAGATGGTACTGTATTTCATGCCATGTTGGCTGTATTATAGCCTCTTCAATGGTGGCAAAGGCATCAGTGATCTTTTGCTTCAGGTCATTGTTTGATACATGATATCTTTAACATAACCACATAGAAAAAAATCCATGGGAGCGATATCTGATGAACGAGGAATCCAGGGAATTGGGTCATCTCTTCCAATCCACTGGTCTAGAAACGTTTGATTTAGGAACGCCCCGACATGCAGACCCCAATGTGGTGGTCCACCTGAAATATGATGGTGGGTTCAAGGTCATCCAGTTGTGGTGACACATATTCAGTCAAAAGGTCGAGTAAACATGTGCAAAAATTGATCTCTCATTGATGAAAAATGGACCAATGATTCGATTGCACATGATCCCACAATATGATTAAAAACTTTGATAACTACTGAGTACACACTGTATCTGACTAACACATCTCATCAATTGATTTTGTTATACATTTTTTAAATTGTAAAGAGACTTTTGGGACAACCTGTACATCACATAATGATCCACAGATAAAAACAAAAACAACCTATATTACCCACTGATGGTCAGTTTTGAAAAACGTGTGCCAATGTGCCCTCTTGGGAGCCAAAACACGCTATAAAGTGCCCTCTTGGAAGTCACAATGCGTGCTAGCATGCCTCTTGGAAGCCAAAATGCACTATAAAGTGCCCACTTGGAAGCCAAAATGCATGCTAAAGAGCCCTCCTGGTGTGCCCTTTTTTGATTTTCGCCCCTGCCTTGAAAAAATGTGTATGGCACTGGTCAGTTTTAGTCATAATGGTATTTTTAGCACTATTAGAGTTACTTTATCAAGTGAACCATTATATTCTACAGAGTCAGGACCATGTGTGGGTGACATTGTTATACCCAGGAGAAGTGTGGAAGTGGAAGGAGAACTGAGGGATAGCATCGGTAACACAGATGGAAGAGGAAAAAACATATGAAAGAAGAGAAAAAGGCATACAGAATGAAATTTACTTCCATCTAGTATGAAAAACTGTATAATGCTTGTATTTGTACATCTGTATAAAAAAAAAAAAATCTAAAGCTGTTGTCATGAAGAAATATTGTTAAAATGTAAAAGATAGCTTGGACCTTTCTCCGTCATGCATGAGATATAAAATCTATTGTAAGAAAAATATTGATTCATTTCTGTATAGTGTTTTATTTGTAGATTTTGCTGTGTTAAAGTGGTTTTAGCCCAAAGCAACATTTTTTCATGGGACTCCAACTTGGTGGTGGTTCCCTGCTCATAGTACAGCAATGTTATTATGATCTTGTAGAAAATGGTGCACAGCTGTAGATTAAACTATAATCAGTATATATTGTGATTAATTTGAGTTAAGAGAAAACAGGCAATTTATGTTGCTTTAAGTTTATATTAAAAGTATGAATGATTTATTTCAAATGTTTAAATCAATTGTTATCAGTAAAAGAGAGTCAAAGCTGATAATTATTCAGAGGAAATGCTTTTATTTTGAAGTTTGTTGAACCAGGAGGTACTCTTTGCTTGTGTTGATGTAAAAAAAAGAGGTTTTACACGCACAATGTCGCATGCCAGCATGTTGTACAATTAATGCTAAGTTTGAAGAAGAAGAAGAAGAAGAAGAAGAAGAAGAAGAAGAAGAAGAAGAAGAAGAAGAAGAACATCTACACTTCAGTATATAGAACTGTTAAAATGAGCTCAGCCTTAACCCTTTATAGTGCCTCACAGAAATACTCTGAAATTCAAAATGTCAATCTGAGGACCTAACTAGCCTTTATTACTTTTGTCAGATTTTTCAAAATTTTTTATGGTTATGTAGAAAATCCAGGTCAATGAAGTAACCATATCTGGTGAATCATACAAATCTAAATAATATGAAATTATTTGTGCTACATGTCTGTTCTAACATTGTCCATGTTGCATTTTAAGGTGCCTGTATTTGTCTCTGGATATATTTTGTGTTTTTTTTTTTTTCCTGTGTATGACATCAACCTGCCTGGAAGTCTGCAGATGGAAATTAGCTTTGGGCTATAATCTGGCATTTTACATTTATTTTTTAAATGTTCATTAATGTGCAGTGATCCTCCTTTCTTAAATAATAAATAAATAAATAAATAAATAAATAAAATTTAAAAAATATTTGGTTCCCTACTTGTAAGTGGAAAACCCCCTAACAAAATCAAGAAGTATATATATATATGTGTAAATACAAGAAAAACACATGTAAGGTGAAAGAAACATGTATTTCAGAACATTAAAATGTCCCTTTTAGAGCATTAAACCAACATAATGCACATTATCCATTTGAATATCCTTCCTTACATTAGTACCATTACTTCATGGTACCTAACAAAGCAGGTACACTCACTGTTCATGCAGAGGTGGACTTTACAGACCCTGGAGAACACATTGGACCTGAGATTGTTGACTCACTGTCTTCATTGTAACTATTACTGACAATGTCTTGTATGTGGAAATGACTAAAAATAGTCACTTGCCCAATAAAGGGTTAAAGCCTATATATTTAGAATTTGATGTCATTAAAAAATCACACATGTGTAAAGGCAGATGTCCCAGTACTTCGGGCAATATAGTGTGAAAATATGATACTAATATTCAATGCTGTACGTTAACTTGTTGTGACATAGTTTCCCAGTGTAGTATTATTAGTTCTTTTTTTTTTTATATAAAAGATCTGAATACTTCCTGCAGCACTGGTCTCAGATCATTTACCTATGACGGAGAGACTGGCCTTGTGTATTTAATTGCAGGTTTATTCAGGGATAGATCAGAACGGTTTGTGATTTCAGATTTTACAAACCCTAACGGAGGAGGAGATTTGGCTTTCTGCACCTAAAAATAAAGGTTGAAAGTTTACTGTGGTGTTATATTAGATTCTTTAAACTCATGTTTCCTTTCATTATTGCAGCACACTGCCACCCTAACCTGCCCTGTCACTGTCATTGATGCTGACTCGGCACCAAGGTTTTCTTTCTGCGTTGTTTATAAAGCAAACAATGACACTGCACAAAGAGGTGGCAAAGCTTATGCACGCTTTAATCCTCCGAAATGTAAACAGCCTCCAAAAAGCATTCGCTGACCTAAAATCTTCAATAACTTTTCAACCACTAATACTATCGATACGTGAAAATAAATTAAAAAACAATGCAGCTTTATAACTTTTTTAGCAGCATCTGTTGTGACTTATTTGGATGTTCAGAGGCTCTTATTCTCTGAAACACTAGTTCACCAATAAATCTGAAGTAGTTTTACAAATAACAATGGTTGTTGATGTTTGAGGTTATTTTTCAGTTCAGATCACATAATTTTCTGAAAAAAAAAGTGATTTTAATTAATTCATTCATTCATTCATTTTCATTTATTTCAAGCAAGTAACACAAATGACCTACATCCAACAGTATCTGATTATGCAAAGACATTTAACAAGAATACATGTCAGTTCAATCATTAAAATTAATTCATTTATGCTTGAGAAGGGATGGGAAGAAGAAAATATATTTAATCTCACCCCCATTTCTCATCAATAACTAAACATACTGAAATTTCAATAAAAAAAATGTCAATACAATTTTCACTAAAGAATATAAAATACTGGGCATAATATTTGAATAAATGATGATAAATCACTTAACAAATGTTCAAAATAGATGAAAAATAATTTGAGAACTGCCAAAAAAATATCACTGGGTCTTTATGGATTAATCAAATCATTCAGTGAGTCCTCATGTCATTCTGCATCCATCAGGTAGTAACTAATTATTGGATAAAGGACACACTCGAAGTAACTGATTTGACAGTAATTTGGAGTGACCTTCTCCTTCTGTGGAAAAAGGTGACCTATAATTGTCAGTAAAATGCAGAACAGTGTCACCAGATCCCCTGAGTATCTCTTTGAGATGTGCCAGTTGCTCGTTCCCAGTGGACTTCAAAACACAATAGCCCTCATGCACGTAACCATATACAAATCACTTTTGTTTGAGTCAAATTGTGTAAAAGTAGACATGACCTTACCTGTGAGTGTATAGACTTCTCGTGATCAGAAGGTGATTTCTAGGGTCAGTTTATATGCCCACTTGGGCAGATGGGTCACAATGACAGAGCGGTTATGGGTGCAGGAACCCACTGAGTCTAAGGGCATTTTCACATGGCATACTCGGATGCGGACTGTACTTGGATACGCTTCACACTTTTCCCATAGTATTGCATTCACAAGTGCCTACCATGGCCCATATTTGAGTACGAATGGGTGTTATGGGGCCGAAACAGTAGATGGCGATGTGGACAGAATTCTGTCACTATCCAACAAACACAGAAGTCAGAAGAAATCAAACCCTTACATCATCAACCGAGCAACTGTTCTGTTCATTTGTCTACAGTGACGGCAAAACAAGCAATACTCAACTATTTGTTTGAGCCAAAGTGAAGAAGAACGTCCATCATTGTCCCTGATATATTTACCTTTAGCAGTGGTGTTGTCCTTTTGTTGTATGGCAAATTCAAACAATGAATGTTTTCACACCCTCTATGGTCTGATGTTGATTAGGTCACCTCTGTGAGTCATAGACTTAGCATTAAGTCTAGTGTCTATGATCTGGGCCTGAATTGCATTTACACGCACATGTACCGTACTGTAGTCCAGGCGGTCCATATTTGAGTCTACCCTTCTCATCTGGACTCCGGTATGGTACTCAAGTACGGTACGTTTGCATTCACAATGATAAAATTAAGCGTACTTGAGTCCATAGGACACTCAAATACAGACTCATATGCTGTGTGAAAAGGCCCTGAAAAGGCTAATGTTAGCGGCACAGCTAAAGAACTAACCAGTGGTCTGAGGCTTGGTCTGCAGCCATTAGCAACCATGCCGCTAACATTAGCCTGAGAACTACATAGATCTAAATCTAGGGGAAACTGAGGGGTGGAAGGATAATCGCACCACTATAGCGAGTCATTTGTCCTAGCAAGGGTGCCATAGGAAGTCATAAAAGACAGCTGACTAAGATAAATGCTTCTACGCATGCACGACTCATCATCATCATTCTGCAACTCACATCATCTGCTGACAGAGTCAACTCTGGAGAGATTAGCAACACCACTATGCTCAGGGTATTTCCAACATGCAAGTTACACATCACACTATATGCTGCACTGTGTCACCGCCCCTTTGATTCAGCTCTGGTGTGTAAAAGTCCAGCCTGTCTCACCTCTGTTACTCCTTTGGCTAGGCTGTGGAAATCAGTCAAACGGTGGAAAAAAAAGGTGGGATTGCCATCGAGCCTTTTTTCCAGGATCTCTGTGTAAAAGTGGTTATTGACAGGTATAAAAACTGGTAACGAGTGAGGTAATAAGAGACAGTCTGACAACATGTCACACATATAAACACAAACCTGGAGTTCAAAGTCAACATCAGTAATAGGGCTGCGTGCCTGTCTGCCAGCAACTAACTAAGTTGAATTCATCTCGCCCTAGCAGTTCTGTTGTCACAGGGTCTGGGAGGTAAGCAGCAGCATCTTTTACTTTAGATGGTTAATAACCAGCTTGTAAGTTTTTCATTTTTGTTTTTTGATGATTTTATTCATTTTTTGTTTTACTTGTTTGTCTGTTTATGTATTTATTTAAACTTATTTGTATATCTATTTGTTATGTGTATTTTGTGTTAATTGTACCATTTCTACTTGTCAGGTATCATTTGACAGCGCATGAGGACTATGGGGTTGGGAAGAGGGAAGGGAGAGTATTTATCTATGTTCTGTGTTCAAATGTAAAAAAAAGAAAAGAATCTTTACTCTTGTATAACATGATTCCAGGCCTGCTTTTCAGAAATAAATTTATATTAAAAAAAAAGACCTTATCGGTACTCCCAGAAGGATTGCCAGAAAGCAGAATGTAGTGTCTAGATATTTGAAAAGTGTCAAAGTTTTGTTCACTCTACATACAAGTAAGAGATCTATCAGTTTTTCTTTTAGAGGTCGTTCCTTTAAAAAAAAAAAAAAAACCCACCCCTGAGCGTCTGTAATAACGCCTACGTAAGTAACAATTTCTATAATAAATTCACGTCCCGAATAACAGGGACAGGTAGGTAAAAAAAAAAAAAAATGTTAAACTGAACCTTTAGGAAAAAGATCACAAATGAAAAGTAAAGAAGGCATCACGGGCCAACGTCATGTGGGAGTTACAATACCAATATGACAAAAAACTGTCCCTTATCACTCCATCTTATGGTACTTTCTTTTGGTCTGTGTGTGTGTGTGTGTGTGTGTGTGTGTGTGTGTGTGTTCCTCTGCTGACATGGCATCATACATGTGTTTCCACTACTGTGTTGTTCCTGTGACACCAGACCAGACATTCTGAAAAGTCACGTTTCTTCTGTTTGAAAGTCAGCTGTTTGCACGTGGCACAACACCTGCCCTTATTTGGTGTTGAGTGGGCGTCACATATGCTAATTAGAAAGAATCAGCCACTCCTGTCCCATTCATTTTTAAATGAGACTGAACATACAGCACACCTATGTAAAAACAGATCTGGAGAGGAAGGTGCACTTGGAGTTGATTCCTCTTTTTTTTTAATTTTTTTTTTTACAAAAAAATGAGAAAGTATATGATAATTTTTAGAATGTTGCAAAAAAAAAAAAAAAATGAGTTCAAACATTTACAACATCTACATTTACTGGGACTCAAAGATGAACTAAATAACTTTGGGAGTCAGAGATTAAAGGTTCTATGATCTGATGTCTGTGTATCCTAATGAGCAAAATACCTCAGGAACACCTACTGTCATAGAAGGTCATGTGGAAGCAAAGATGAACTTAAAATAGTTTTTGAACAAGGCTTAAGCTCATTGTTCTGTAATCGTTTAATTTTGCTGAAAGACAAAGAAAATGGACACATCTGGCCATGAAGGTGGTTGCAATTCTTTTTTTTTTATTGCATTTTTTAAATTTTCTTTTTCCAAACATAGCACATCATCCACATCTAATATTAACATTAGAGCATTGGTAAATTACCCACTCACCCACTCCCTGTAACAAGGGCTCTTCATATCAATATAGTGGCTTTTTTATCCCACACACATCAACTTTGATTGTTTATGTATATAATATATAAATCCATCATAAATATCTAACAAAGGTGTCATGCATGCATTCATACATAGGACATGTGATCATTGTACTGTATTTTCAGTGTGTACTCTCTTAGTCTTTAGTCTTTGAAACACTATTCTCTCGGTGTCCCTTTCCCCACTCCCCTCTGGGGGAGTGGTTACTGTTCCAGATGCAGCCACCTGAGGTCCAATGACGACAGGACCTGAGGTGACTCATCTAGCCGGTCCTGACCTGTGACTCCAAACCTACTCACTCACCTGTCTGGATGGACCCCCTAATGAGCCCCCACCCTACTGCATCTTTACAGCGTGAAACTCCATCATCACATGGATGTCCGTCAGTCCTGGTTCATCTACAGCCTGTCCGTCCATGGGAGTGTAACTCTCCGTCACTGTGGTTCTCAATGTCTCCTTTCCCACTGGGTTTTTGGAGGTTTTCTTTGTTGAGAAGAAGGGTCTAAGGACAAGAGATGCCTGGGACATTAATCCATCAACTGTTAATTTGACTGTTGCTTAGTTTTACATTCACCAAATTCTGTAAAGCTTGTGATGAAAGTTGTGATACTAGGCTCTATAAATAAATTGACTTGAACTGAAATGTAAAGTTTCCAGGTTTTTGCTCCATTTCAAAAGATCTTTGTCTGTCTTGTCCTGCATCCTATATGACATTCTTTCATATGCTGCTACTTTTCCCACTTCTGTCATCCATTCCTGGAATGGAGGCTCTCTATATTTCTTCCAGTTCCTCATGATAACTTGTTGTCCAGTCATTAGAGCAGTCTGTATCCAGGCAGTGCTTGAGGATCTACTAATATAAATACCTTGGGGCACAACATAAATTGGCTTTTTATAACATTTACAACATATCTGTAAATCTTCAATTTTTTAAATTTTAGTGCATATCCACAACACATGCACCAGTGTACCTTCATCTACACTACATTTTCAGCAGGTACTGTATCTGATTCTTTTTAGCCCAGTCTATACAGTCTACTTGGGGGTCAATAAAACCTATGCGGACTGGTTACAATTCTTAATTTGTTAATGTAATATTTTTGTTAAACGTCTTGAATTAAAGCTGAAAGGCCACACTTAAATCACATTGTGATTGTGTTATTAAAATCCACTATGGTGGTGTACAGAGGCAAAGTCACTGTCCAAAATGGATATGGAATTAACTGGGCTACATACACAAGGATTGTATTAATTCAATTAGTGTTTTCAAACAATTCCTGAACTTGTTTACTGATCTCTTTGCTGTTGGCATAGAGTAAAGACATCAGTAAAGAGAATACATTGTTTCTTCAGTGGGTCTGTTTACATGTGCACTCAAACACAGATCCTTATCTGATTTATGGAGCTGTCAACAGCATCTGATATGCATCATCAGATAACTGTTATCTGATGATGAGAAACTGGATTAACACACCTGGAATTCTGCCCAATACTCCAATGTCTTCATGCATTCATACACATTAATCTGATTTATTTTGTTATTTTGTGTAAAAAAAACAATGATAGAAAATTGAGGTAATGTAGTGGAAGACAATAATAAGAAGCATGGGTCTACTATCGTTATGTATGTACGTCGTATACTTCAAAAGATACTAATATGGACTGAAATGTTTAAACCAGGGGTTTTCGATTATTGCAATTCTGACGTGCATGTAAATGCACTAGAGACGATTATTACAATTCTCTGATTAGTCCCAGTTATTGGATTTTCATTCATTTTTATGGTCATGTAAACAGGTTCCACTTTTGAAAAACTAACCACTTGAGCGGTCTTTGTGACTCAGTTGAGCGCTAATAGTGTATAACCCAATCATTCAAACAAACAAAAAGTTGCGTCTGAACAATAAACCTGAGATTGAGACTTGTAGTGTCATTAATCTGACTCAGATCTGATGACGGACCACATAAAGAAGTGAAGAGACCAGATTCCAGGTGATTTTTGCTGTTCTTAGTCATAAAAAGAACACCTGAATCATGCAGGAGCCAAAAGATCTGACATGGGCCACATTTTCATGTAGGTTGGATGCATCCGTCTCACTTTAGGCTGATATTTATCGCAATTGTGTTAGTGAAAAACAATTTAGGATCTTTCTCACTTTATCCTCGTCCTCATTCTCATTTGTTTTTACCATGTTTATCATGTTTTCTTCCGTACAACGGTATGCTTTGTTTGACATCGTTGTTATTGTTCTTTTGTGCATGCAGGTCAAATCGGGACTGGGAACGGTTCGTTCTGGAATCTGATATTAACCACATTTTGAAAAACAAAAGCATCGGAGCAATAAATTTGAATTGAGCACCAAGGCTTGCAGTATTACAGTAGCCTTAGGTCTTCTTCATGCCATCTTTATCAAAAATAAGAATCACCTGAACCTCCTGAGTAGTATTATACTGACTGTTTGCCCCAGGTGTTTATTCTGAACAAGGAAAGCACGCTTTTTGTTTTTGGGCACCAAACACATACAATAAAACCCCAATTCCAGAAAAGGTAGGGTGGCATGTAAAATATTAATAATAGAAACATAAAACACAGAAAGCATACTAAATGTTTGTGCCAAAACGAGGGTAATTTTGCACTGATGGTGGTAAGATTACAGGACCAGTTTAGTTTTGTTGTTTACCAGTGTGTACCATCCCCACTTAACAACAGTCCTCAAACCTCTGGGAATAGATGAGACCAGCTGCTGGAGTTTGCAAGAGAAATATTGTCCCATTTAGGATTCTTGCTGCTCTTGCGCAGTTTTAATTGTCATAATTATTTCATTACTACCATAATCCATGATAATTGTATGACACTTTTGTATCATAGTACAGTACGTAAT
>JAPTGZ010000019.1:2022228-2035998 GCA_029814645.1 Fowleria isostigma
CAATGCGCAGTTTACTGTATGTGCACCGCCGAGCAAACTTAATAGGCCCTACGCTGACTTCGGCAGCTCGGGCCTAAATACAAATACCTCCCAAACCACAACTAACCTCTGCCTTTTTAAAAAAATAATTATTATTTTTTTTATTAGTGATGCAGTAAACAAGACACAGTGGAAGCGAACAAAAAACAATAGTAACAAAAAAGCCCCCAAAAATAATATAAAAAACAATAATGACAAGTGACAACCAACCTTTTCCAATTTTAACAAACCTCGAATGGTATTTTGGACAACATAAGCTTCTCCTTTATAAATAATTTCTAATATTTTAAGATTTTTCTCCATCTGCATATTTTTCCAGATTTTTTTTGTTAATCTAGTCTTTTAAAATGGTGTAAGGTTGTGCTACATTTTGTCTGTCTGGTTTTCATGGGGAACGTACACTAGCTCTAACATTTAGAATCACTTCCCCTTGTCATTCTCTACATGTGATAAGCTATAGCTAAAGGTGACGTCACCAAAATCCATTTTTCTGACCAAGTAATATTCACCTTACCCTTTCCTCTTTTGTTTCATCTCTTTCTTCTACCACATCACTTTTCAGGAGTTGCAAATGATGTCCAGGGCAGAGGCCTTGTCCTTCGCAGCCCTTGTGGATGGGTATTTCCGTCTGACTGTGGATGCCCACCACTTCCTGTGCACAGAGGTGGCCCCTGCTTCAGTGGTCCATAACATCGAGAACGGCTGCCATGGACCGATCTGGTAAGCTGAATACAACCGGGCTGTCAAAGTCATTCAGTTCAGGGGCCACAAACTGGGTCAGATTTGTTAAATAATAACATAATAATTTAGTTTAGTTTAATTTATTAGTTTATTTTGAGCTTATGCACTCCATGTACAGTGTTAATTACATATACATGTATAATATTCAGTACTGTTCATATACATTTCATCATGTGTACACAGACATACATGGGAAATACTTAAAAAACTGACCGGTTTTGGCCCACGGGCCGTATGTTTCACCCCCCAGGTTAATAAACAACTGAAAATAAACCTGTCAGTGAAAAAGATAGTATAATGCGAACACTAATCAACACTTTTTTCTTTTTTTAAGCTTCTTAAAATCTGTGATTTTACTCACTACATTTGCTGTAAACGACTAAACTTTCCTTTTTTTGATTTCATTATCCAGTACGGAGTATGCCACCCACAAGCTCCGTCAGGAAGGCAATACGGAGGGCACGTACATACTGCGCTGGAGCTGCACAGATTACCATTACATCATCATTACGGTGGTCTGCACTGAGGTAAGATGGACGTTAAGGCGAGACAATCCAGGTGAATAGGGTAGAATTTTAAAATAACAGATATCACCATGAAATTTCCTCGGTTGATTACTTATACAAGTATGAAAAAAAAAACATATTGCAAGGTTTTAAAATTTGTATGTTTAATTATGCAAGTTAGACATTATCTTTTAAATATGTGTGATTTTGGATATATTTTCAGTAGATAGATCTGAAGATATAATAAATGCAGGTGCAATTTTTTTTCTTCATTTTTTCTAAACTCAAATTGAAAAGAAAACTACAGAGGGATTTCAGGATTTCCATTTTCATTACCTAGGAAATCAAAATATACTGACCATAGTTTTAAAAAAGTTGATTTTCACCATTTTTTTTTTTTTTACTAAAATGTCACATAAATCAGGCCAAGAATGGCTTATTAACAAATCCCTCTGTAAATATCTTCAGAATACTGCTAAGTGTATAAGGGTACAGTTTAGTGTACATAAGTGATACTGGTCATGACAAACTTCAGTAAAAAGATGTTACTCAGCATGTCATGATAGAACGCTAACTTCTTGGTAAATTTGGGAGAAGCTTACTGCCACAAGTAAACAGACTTTAACAAAATAAACATTTTATTGTATATTTTCAATGTTTTCTTTATAGCAGCTTGAAAAAACACATATTGAAGGAGTAAAGTAGCCCAAAATCTCAAAATTGACCACTGCATAAAAAAAAAATCAATGTTTTTGCCTGCAGTGTCTTTCCTTAAGTTAAATTACAGTTGTACATTTTGCAGTGCAACATGAAGATCGAAATGTGATATCTTTGGTCATGGCTCCAAAACGATTGCCACGCCATAGTGACGTAGATGGATGATACATGCCGAGAAGCCTTAATTCTGGTATATTGAGTTGTGTCATCGCCTGTGACTCAGCGGGTACTAATCTCGACACCTTACCTGTGTTTATTTATCCCCATGACACACAGTGTGCATGCAATAAACTTGTTTGTTGCAGTTTCACTATCGCTGAAGGAAACATTAGTGAGGAAAGCAAAAATTGTCTCCTTGTTCCGCCCTAGTATCAAACCAGGAAATTAGTTTTTTAAGCTGTTTACAGGGCTGTGTAGTGGAAGGTAATATGAGTAAAACATGTGTTATTATGAGAACTAATGACAGACAGCTCAGTGATATACGTAAAAAAAAGAGATAATTTACTATCCAAATACATGATGAACATGACCGAATATTGCCAGTTTAGTTTATATTGGATTACAGCACATATGTGTTAAAAGTGTCTCCTTCAGCATGTTAAGGAAAAACACCCAGTCCCTGAAATACAATTATATTCATGAAGCTGACTCTGTGGATCTTGGGTAAATAGCCATAGTTGACATAGTCTGCATAAACACGTTTAATAAAAGGAACATCTGTCTGTCCTGTGCTATGGCTAAAGTGTTTACAAGACTTTATAAAACATTTTCAAGTTCTATAAGAGTGAATTCCCTTGTCATGTTTAGTTTCTTCTAGATTTAGATCAGGATGATCCCCCTCCCCTCCCCTCTCCCCTTTTTTTTTTTTTAACTTTATTTTTACTGTTTTGAATTCTGCACAGTACAAACATAAGGGACATTTAGGATACATTGACCATAAAAAAAATAAAATAAAATTGTTACTAACAATTGGTTTTTAGTCATGTGACAATGAAATAAAAATTGTTCATTTTTCCATTTATCTTCACATCTTCTTGACTCTATAATCTATGGGTCAGAGTCTCCATCTCCAATATTCCAGTCACTATTTATAGCTAATTCTTAATTATAAGGGGTTGTAATCTGCACTATTTTTTGGTAACAGCCTTTTAACAGGCTGCTAATAGTATTTTTAACAAATATTTATCATTTTTAATTACATTAGTGTCAATAAAACGTCTGAAATACATCACCAAACATGTTTTAGGAATTGCATGACCCAATATCTTAACATTTGTTGAATAGACATTATCCCAAAATAATGCAAGCTTAGGACATAATGAAGACACGTGCATAATTTTAATTTCACATTGACATCTCCACATTCTCTCCAATAAGGTTGAACTCTGGACTCATATTTAGTTGTAATTTTAGGAATTATGAAAAATGTAATTGTATTTTTCCAGCACTGAGGAGAATAACCTTAATATGACTCATGAGGCTTTATTATCCAACGTCCACAGTATCTCTAGTTCTAGATGTAGTTTCTGCCTTCCTGTCATTTCTTCTGTATATTTATTTACTCTTGTGCTAATTCTCATCCTCCGTCTTTTTCACCTTAGTACGACCTGAGGGAGTCTCGTCCAGTGCGGCAGTATAAGAACTTTCAGATTGAGGTGGCCCCCAATGGGTATCGCCTGTATGGCACCGAAACCCTGCGGCCGACTCTCAAAGAGCTGCTGGAGCACCTGGAGGGCCAGAACCTTCGCACCGAAAATCTCCATTTCCAGCTGACACGTTGCTGCCCTCCACAGCCCAGAGGTAAAAACCAGCCCACATAAATGTTGTGGGGCTCCACCATTAGGGATGGGAATCGAGAACCGGTTCTTTTTGAGAACCAGTTCGCAGGAGCTCAATTCCTTGGAATCGTTTGTCTGCTTGCTTAACGATTCTGCTATTGATACCGCTCTTGTTGTGCATGTGCGATGATGTCACACGCACGCTGCATTGTTTTGGTTCAGAACGGAACTGCAATAGCGTCGAGGCAGAAATGTTCTAAAGTCTGTCGATATTTCAGGTTTAGACAACACCAGGTCCATTTGTTCAAAGGAGGAAATCCAACAATATGAGAAAAACATTTGTCCACAGCATCACATTCATCTGCAGGAACGTCACATATTTGATATGATACTTAGCCACGCTTGTACACAACAGCCCTCCGGTACCGGTCCACCAGTCCGCACCACAGGTACTGGTTTGCACTCAGTATCGGTTCACGGTTCCGCTCAACCGGCTCTGCTCCACTGTCTCCGGTCCACATTTGGACCTATCAATTACATTGGAGCCACCACGGTATCAGTGGTGCAGAGCCGTGGACCGATACCACGGTGGCTCCAATGTAATTAATAGGAAATAAGAGCAGGAACAATACATAAATCGCACTGTGTAACAGCATATTAATCAGCAACACTGTAAACTCTGAGCTACCTCAGCTCCAACAAGTTCTTCACAAGTACTTTACTGGCACAGAACCCAAACTGGACCTGGTGTTATCTGTTATTATCATTATTTGTACATACTGTATATGTTATATTTTCTGTGCACAGATGGAAATATGAAAAACAGTTCATGCAAACAAACCTGTTTGTACTCTTATTCCCTCACCCAATGAGAATCGATATCGAAACCATGGAAACAACTCCACAGAATAGAGTTTCGTCTTTAAAACCAGCTGATACCAGCACTTCTGCCACCTTCCAATTTGGAGGGGAAACTAAAACACTTCTCGAAATGACGCCGCAACAGTATGCATTCAAGCATACTGTGCGGCATCAGATAAGGCATACCTATGTGATGCAGAGCTATGTGCGACCATAAATCCAGCTTTACATTTTATGTAGACCACAGGGAAATGGTTGAAAATGCATAATTCCATTTAAAAAAGCCAAGGATCATTCCTTAATCTCAGTTGCAGTGGACTACTTGAATAAATATAGCCTGGGCAGGTCTGAGCTGGAAGAGAAAGCATAAGCAAATCCCTAAAATAGGGCAGTTAAACAGAGGAATGCTCCTCACCTTGGCATCCAGTCATCCACACTATGTGCGGTATAACACTTCACTACTGTTCTTTGTTTTCATCACAGTTGGGTGTGGTAGCACCACACTTGATTGTTATGTTACATGGGGTCAGAGGTGAGACCTTTCAACTCCCAGAGGTCAGAGGGGGTTTGCTTTCCCTCCGTTTGCGATTAGGTTTGGAGACGCCCTTCACAAGAATGCCAGTACGTGTGTGACTAACCGAGGCAGTGAAGCAGTACTCACACCAACATGTGTTTGTGTCTTTGTGCTGGTATGAAATGGTGTCAGGGAGGAAGAGAGTTGTAAATGTGGGTTTCCGGAGCCAGAGCAGCACTCTTCTGTTTACCTCATGTAGGAAAAGGTGGAGCTCAACCTGTACGTGTGCATGGATGAGACGAGGTGTTCTTGTTTGTTTGGGTTCTGTGGTGTTGATAACATCACATAATGCAAGACAGTTGGAGCTATAGCTGCATTAGAGGAAGACAAAAGAAAGGGAAGTTTTGTTGTCTCCATTTAAATATTTATGCTTTAGTATTCAACATCCACATTAGCTCCAGCTCTAGCTTTTAGTTGTTATGTTTGTTATGTTAACGGTTACATAGAGATGCACTGTACGAGCAACTCCTACAATTTGGGTGGAAAAAAAAAAGAGTCTAGATTGGAGGATGTCAATATGAAGGGAAGTCTGGTTATGTAGTAGGGCTGTAGGATATTAGCAGAACTTGTGATATGCAATATGGGTGTACAGCATTGAGGTAACAATAATATTGCAATGTTTCTTGTTCACCTAAAAAAATACTGATTTTTTTTCTACAAATAAAAATGTTCCTTAACAATGTTAAAATGAGCCAAATGTTTGTATATAACTCAATTATTTATAATTTAAGACAAAATACTGTACTACTACAATCATTGGCACAATTCTGGTGATGCTCTTAACACAAAACACAGTCAAATATTTGGTCATTTTATTTACATATAACAATGTGTAAATGACATGAATGTATTTCATAATAACTAAAGTACTAGAGTACCGCATGGTAGAGCTTTAACTAAACTGTATTCCATTACTTGTCTGGTTTGGTAAATACTGCATATAAAAATAAAATCTTTAAATTTAAGTATCAGGCCTTGACAAAATTGTGCTCTGAAAATATTCACATCTTTTCAACATGAATAACATGTAAACTTACATTCAACCAGCAGCAGTAGCGTTACTCCAGTTTTTTTTTTTGACAGAAAAACTATCATGTTAGAGTGGTAGACAAATCCACTCTGGTACCCCATGGTGCGGAAAAAAGAAAGATAATAAAAAAAAAAACATTATTGCACATCTTTGCCATGTGACTATTGAACACTCTATTATCGCAATATTGATATTTTTGTGATATATTGTGCAGTCCTATTACATAGGGTAAATTCTCAAGTCCTCAAGGCTGGTAATCAAATTATCTGTCAAAAACAAATGATTAATAAATATTATCCCAATATCATACTTGGAGTGAATAAGTAAAAATAATGTTTAAAAGCTATAATCATTAAGGTTGAAATAATAATCCAGTATCTCTTAGGCAAGTAAAGTATGAGACAAAACTGTAAATGTGGATGTCAAATATAGTCTTTAAAACAATAAAAATCACTCAGCTCTTTCTCCTTTTTTTTTGTAGACATCATTTAGAAACACTAAAGTTGAATTTAGGACTCTCAAACAGTTATGTATTGGCTACAAATGACAAAATAAATCTATTTTAAGTTTTGGGTTTTTTTTGTTTTTTTTTGACCCAACATGTTCATAGTCCCCTGACTGTGCCTGAAATTGGTCTTTTTGGAAGTAGAATCTGTCTGTTTCTCAGTGTCAGGTATTTGAACAAGAATAAGTCGGTAGTGTAGTGTTCTGTGTTGTATTCTGTGGTAGGTTTACATGCACATTGTGTTTTGGTTTTGCATGCATATTGCATATCATGGAACTGTGCTTGTGACATTATTCGCCTGGGTACGTAAGCTGCGCTGACAAATGCAACCACTCCCCCCCCCAAAAACCACAGTGCGCTTCTTTTGTCACAACATTAGCTCTGAGACACCCACAGACACGTAGACACATACATACGTATCAGAGGTTAACAAAGACACATTGTCACTCCGTCCTCCCACACAGGACTCTGTAGGTAGTAAAAAATAAACCCAAATCAATATGGCAACCCCAACCAGAATAGCTATTGAATCTGTGTTATGTTGACGTAATTATGCGAGCCTATTGAATTTTATGTTAACACCTTTTGGTCCAATGGGCTGGTTCAGGTTCAGTTTAGCTCACTGTCAACATCATTACTGCTTTTATTGTTGTCATAGTGTTTTGCGATAGAGAAACCACAGCAGACAACAGTGTTAGAAATGGCAGGATGACGACTAGAAAAGGAAACGTGACATTTGTTGAGTAAAATTAGCCAGCATGAAGATGTGGCGTGGCTCTGTGGGTTGACTTTTAAGATTAAAAACATTATCCTAGTTTTAAAACTGTCCAGAAGTGATATATAAATAATTCTCTGGAACATGTCTCTTAATTAAATTAGATTAAATTAAATTAATTTTATTTTTCCAATTTTTATTTAATATGTTATATTTAATTCTAATTATTATATTATTGCTTGTATGTTTATGAATATTTTTTGCAATATTTTTATTGGAAAAGCACATTCATTTTACAATATCCTCCTGAGACCCAGGAAAATGAAAGTTTTAGCTATTTTACATTAAACAATTGTCTTGATCATAATGCAACAGTTTTTTCAGATACATTTTAAAAATTATTTCTATTTAATTTAATGGAATGTTCTTTGCAATGGACATAATTTTTAAAGTAAAACTGAGAAACTTTTGTCCCCTACAGAGGACAAACATACATCGTTGGATATCGGAAGGATATGATATAAATATTTCCAAAACTTTTTCTTTTCCATTTTTAACACTTTAACAACATCAAGGGGAAACCAACCTGAATGGAGGCGGGGTAGCCACTCATTTTCTAAATTTTTAGATAAATAAAACATAAGTGTACAAATATTGTCAAATAGCAGTACTTTGAAAAAGTCAGATCTCACAGGCTTGACATATTTTGACCATTTTGTCCATATTCTATAAAAAAATTTCCCTTTGTAATCTGAGTGAAAAAGAATGTTTTTCCATGACAAAGATCTCTTGGACAACTTTAATCCAGTCTACATTTGTTGGTGGTTCAGGTTTAAGCCATCTCCTCGTAATGACTTTTTTGCTTGTATGAACTTGTTTATTTTTATTAAATTTAATTACATTTTAAAAAATGTATTTATGCTAATTTGTGTTCTGTGCAGCGCTTTGGAGACTTTGTGTTGGTAAAATGTGTTATACAAATAAAAGTGGACTGGATTATTTTGATTATTTTTTTTGTTTGTTTGTTTTGCAGAGGTGTCCAACCTGATGGTGGCCACTAAAGACAGAGCCCCCGTCCCACAGACACCCTTGCAGGAGAGCCAGCTCAGCTTCCATCGCATTCTCAAAGAGGAGATCGAACAGGTACGACGCTGCGCTGTCATACGATGAGGTTTATACTTTTCTGTTGACCTCACGTTTTACTAAATACAGTGACCATAAAACAACAAACCCCTCTGCATTTTAATGTAGTATCACAACTAAAGCTTTACTATTTATTTTTATTTTTTAAAATTATTTTCTGATGCATTTGTATGTCGTACACGATGCTACCAAAGGTTTTGTCCATTATTTTATTTCTCCAATGTGCTATATCTGACAGGAGAAAACAGTAAACTAGATATCTCTCAACAGAATTCAACAACACTTTTTATAATACCCAGATATTTGTATCATAGGCAAATGTTGAATTTGCATATTGTGATACTTTGCACATTTTATGTCTCCTTTCCACGACTGGATTGATCTGCCTGTGTGTTTTTTTTTTTTATATGTTATACAAAGCCAAGCTAGAATTTAGGAAAAATGTCTGGAATAAAAAACTGCAGATCTAAGATATTTTGAATTATTTTTGTTTATGACAGAGATCTTATGTCTGTTCTTGTCTTTTTATTTGCATAAAGTATCACATATCTATCCAGTACAGATGTAATACAGATCTTTAGTATTTTTATTTAGAAGAACTTTTTAGTTTGGTGGTATTTTCTAGATGGTTTTGCTTCAAGTCTATATCTCATCCTTTTTCCAAAGATTATTTGCTGCGCCAAATGACTTTTGTGTGATCTAATGGTTATCTGGTCCCATATGGACTTCTTCAGTAAATTACGTGTTTAGTGTTTGGAATATTTTTTCTTTACGATCTGCTGTGGCTTTTTAAACAGTGTTGTTGCCACTTTTTTTTGTGAAAGTGGTTAAATAGATAAAACACCAGCGGGAAAAAATGTAAACAGAAATGATAATATTTTCCATCTCATACAACACCTAAGTCCTCTGAAACCCTTGGAAACACCTTCAGTTTAGCTGTTTAATAATATGCTTTGTTTTCTCAACTCTGTTTTATCAGGAGGAACATCTTGGCGTGGGCACAAAAACAAATATCTACTCAGGCACACTGAGGGTGAAGAACGAGGAAGATGAGGATGTTGGGTACTCATCATTCCAGGATGTCAAGGTGGTCCTGAAGGTGCTGGGATCCGGTCACAGAGACATTTCACTGGTGAGACACAGACTCACACATCCACCCATGTAGACAGATTGTTTTGTTTACATACTCTATTCTATTAATATGTATTTCGTAGGGGTAATGAAATAGTCAGCTCACAAAACAATATGAAATACGATACAGGGTGATATGAAACAAAGAAAATCACCTGATGAAAATAATGAATTTGATGAAAAACAGTTTGTGACTGTGTGGGTGTGTTTTGTTTTACATATTATGAAGAAAGAATGAAAACACATTTTAATTCGCCAATCTCAATGGTTCTTTTTTGTTATTTCTTTAACATAAATGGCAATGTCATGAAAACTTTTGTCTTAGTAGGCAGTGGGAGGAGCCTCTTTTTGCGGTGCTGTTGCAACTGATACATCATACTTGTTTTTCTGATCTACCGCACGCATGTTATTGTGATATTGAGTCACGGTGTTGTATGTGTGTTGAGTCTAGAGCTGCTTCTGTGTCCATTAAGGGGGTGGGGCTGTTTTGTGCTGCGAAAGACACAGAGGTACAAGCTGTGGCTGCAGCGAATTGATCCATGCAGGGTGAACCGAACAGAACTGAACAGTACACAGTTTTCCAGAGTACTGTTGCATCCCTAGCATCCACTATTTTCTAGTTTTCCTCCATTTTCACATGAAGTGAGAGTGCTGCTACAGTCAGCCAGAGCGTCAAAAATCATCAGTGTGTGGTTCCCCTTTGCGTTGTTGAAATTTTTTTAACTTATTTTTTATTATTTCTTACATTTTTTTTTTATTCTGTGAAATTTCATGTCACTATATTTTGTTACACCCCTAATATTTTTTATTTATGTATTTATTTTTATTGAATGATGCAAGACGAAACATGACAAGTGAAGGACAACATCACATACAGATGATAAAGACGAAACAGACAAACAGGGATTCATAACATGAAGGTGTTGAAGACGTATGTGTTTACATGCGTATGTGTGTGTGTTTGTGTGCACAAACATGTACATATACACACATGTATGCCTACTCACATGCATATGCGTGCATATATATAAATATATTTGTTTTGGAGGAGACATAACTGAAAGGTGGGGATATGATTCTCTAAGTTAAGTTGGGGAAACTACATCGAAAAGAGTAATTTAGTTGAAAGATAGAAAGTAAAAAGAAAGAATGCTCAATGTTCAAGATGGAATGGAATAAGAGAAAATAGAAAAAAATAAATAGAAGTAATAAAAAAATAAAAATACATTACAATATTAATACTTCTTTCTTCCATTCATTTAAATGTTTGGGTTTTTTAAAATTTATTTTTTGGTTATTTTTTTTCATGTTCAAAATAAATAGATAAATAAAAATAATAACAATACTAGCCACATTTTCCATGACTGTTGCCATTCTTGCTTCCGTATCTAGCCTTTGATCTCCATTTGTTGTTAAAATTTAATTCATTTCTTACACCCCTAATATTTTGTAAATGTTATTGGATAGTGACGTATTCTCTTCTTGTGTTGTCAGGCCTTTTTTGAAACCGCCAGTATGATGCGGCAGGTGTCCCATAAACACATTGTGCTGCTGTATGGAGTATGCGTTCGCCACCAGGAGAGTAAGTATGATATGATATGATATGATATGATATGATATGATATGATATGATATGATATGATATGATATGATATGATATGGACATGTGGGCAGTTGTGTGCATCAGGCTGTGGGCTGTGTCTCATCGTCTCATCATCCGCAGATATCATGGTGGAGGAGTTTGTCCAGCTCGGACCACTGGACCAGTTTATGAGGAGACAGCAGAGTCAGCTCAGCACACCGTGGAAGTTCCAAGTGGCCAAGCAGCTGGCCTCAGCGCTCAGCTACTTGGTGAGTGAGGAAACGACTACAGATACACTCCAACAACGCTGACCTTAGCTTTTGTGTTCACAGCTTCTGATTCAGGAGTTAAGGGCAGAGTTAAGGGAAATATAACACTGAGTGCTGAGCAACCAGTCTCATGTTTTTTTTCAACATCTTCAACTTTTAAATCACTCTAGACTTTATAGAGCCTCACTTCATTTGTATAACCAGTATTCTAGATGTGATGAGGCAAAAACAAATATGTCACAGTTAATTCCAGCCCACTTTAGACCAGATCCAAATCAAAAACCACTGTAGTAAGACCCGACCAGTGATGGGCTTTTACTTTTTAGTTGAATAATGTAGCTAAAGCAACAGTTTTTCCAGACTTTACTTAACAAGTGCAGCACTACTTCTACATCTATGAGTGCTTATTTAAATGGAATTGTGCTTTTTAAACATTTCCCTGTGGTTTATATAAACTGTAAACGCTATGCTTGGGTCTGAATCCTTCATATAATTCAACTCCACAGGTCCCATCTTCAATTCTATTTCTGAGTAGTGACACCAGAAAGGTTGTTTTGAGTGTTGGCTCTTTAAATGCAAATGTAAAGGTATCTTTGTTTGGACAAATATGATGATAATAATAAAAATACCAGTGAAAATGTATTATTATTATTATAATTTGATATTTTTTGAAAATAAATAAAACAAAAAAGATTTTCAAAACAATTAAAAAGAAAATAAATAAATCGTAAAAATATTTTTCCAAATAAAAAAGAAATAAAGAGGAAAAAAAAAGAAAGAAAATTAATCATTTATTTCTATTGTTGTCCTAGTATGGGTTGTGGCCACCTTCACCTATCACAGCATCTGTTACATTTGAAAAAACAGAACCTGTTCTAATGATCGTCAAATCACGTCTTCAGTGAAATAACAGGTGTCAAAACTTGTCATTAAGGGTGGGGGTCGTCAAATGTCATCTTTATGGGGGCCTTATAAGGCCTTATATTGTATAAAACCATTGTATTCTTGTGGCTACACCATGGATTTTTACCACTGGGTGAAAAGGAAAAAAAAGGCTGAAAACTGCAATTTGTAAAGTTTCATTAACTATAATAACTCAACTTCTTTGTACCCTCAGTATTTTCTCCTGTACTTTTAACACTTTTTTTTTTACCTTAGGATCTCTCTTGAGGGTTATGATCCATCTGTCTTCATCCATCCATCACATTTTCAGACCTCTCTCATTATAAGTATTTTGTGTGAGTTCCCTCATTAGGAGGAACTTTTTGCATTAGGAATCTTTATGAATGTAGCCCCTGGAAAAGATTATTCAGACGAGGCTGAAGATTATTTAAAACACCACTTACAATTTGCAAAACCATTGTTATTTTTAACGAGTAAAAAGCTTCCACAAATCTTAAAGTTTAAGGCTTCACAGTAAAAGTTTAACAGTGTTAAGAGGTGGAAACGAACAAAACAATCATTCACTTCTGGAGAGTTTTCATGATCGGAACAAACTGGAAGTTAACTTGAGATTCGTCTTAGACAAAGCCCCAGATGTAGAACTAATAGACTGATTGTTTTGAGTTTGTTTATGTGTCCGCAGGAGGACAAAAGGCTGGTCCATGGATACGTTTGTGCCAAAAACATTCTGCTGGCCAGGGACGGACTGGAGACGGATGAGGGAGGGCCCTTTATCAAGCTCAGTGATCCAGGAATACCAATCACTGTACTCAGCAGAGAAGGTGAGTACAAAGCACACGCACACAGACTGAAGATGACAAAAAGTGAAACCAAACGGTGACTGGACAGATACAATGGAAAATTTCACAGCAACTTCCACTTTCTTTCACTGGAAAGGAAACCAAAACTAACATGAGGACACTTGAAAACTCCAACACAATAAAGTTAAAGGGAAATAATCATACATTAAGAGGGATTTCAGGATGTCTACTTTCATTACTGAGGGAATCCAAGTATACTGTCCATAATAAATTTAAAAGATCAATTTTTGCCATATGTTTTTGATTAAAATATCACGTAAATCAGACTAGGAATGATTTAACAAATCCCTCTGTACATATCTTCAGAATACTGTTAAGTGTATAATTGTACAGTTTGGTACACATAGGTCATGGGTTGGCAACCTTTGCAATCTAAAGACCAAAACAAAACTGTCTGGAGCCAAAGATACTGTTTA
>JAPTGZ010000019.1:2502069-2512133 GCA_029814645.1 Fowleria isostigma
ATTCTGTCCATTGCATGGAGAACTTTGAAAATGTTGAACATTAAAAACCTAAAAAAATTTGACAAGTTAAATTGAAAAAGTTTGTGAAGAGGGAAAAACATTAACTAAAGAGTTCTTAGGTATACTGCTGGAAATAAAAATGTATTGTATGCCTCTTTTCTAAATGTCAATATCATCCAAAATAAAGTTGTTATTGGTTCAACCTGTTTTTTTGACTGTTTTCATTGAATTTACACAGTGTCAAAATGACCCGCAACATTATCAATGTTATTTTTTTTCAACATAATATGAGGATTAAATAAAAATCCTGCAGTGTTTGGTGTCATGAAAAAGTGACATTAAAATTTGGAATTTTATTGCAGTAAACAATAACACACATGCAAATAGAGTATCATTTTCTCCCCGGAGCAGTGCATACATTACAAGTTTCATTCTTCTACTTTTTTTTTGTTGCTGTAACAATTTCTGTCTTCAATTTTTTTAAGAGCATTCCTTGAACCGACTCCAGGCAGCCTTCAAACGTCCGTGTGGAAATAATAATAACAGGAAAAGCAAAAGAGAGCACAAAAGCAAGAACAGGGGAAGGAGATTGCCGAGAGCAAAGATCCAACGCAGAGACACACACACACACACACACACACACACACACACACACACACACACACACACACACACCGAGTTTCCTGCATGATTTACGACAGCTTATTGCCTAGATCACAGATCCCAATCTGAACACACAAAGGCAGACACTTAAAGAAGACAGGAGGACACATGTTTTGGCTGACTGGCTACTGACAGGACTTAAGAACAAGAAGACACACGTTGGAACATAAGGGTGGCTTCCTGAAGAAAGTGGTTTAATCCTTGATGAGTGCGATTAAGAGTCACTAAAGCCATGTATAATGGGGAGGTGAAGGCTGCAGCACGGTGGAGTCCATAAATAATCCCCCTTTTCACACTCTGCTGTAGGAGGTGTCAGGAAGCAAACAAGAAAGGCTCGAGGTGTGGTTAAAGGACAAATCCACCTAAAAACACGTTCACGCGGTTACGTAAAGCTGTTAAACGGCGACATAAATCATCAGACATCATCAGGCAGATGTTCCTTAAAGATCCCCTCCAGACACGTTATAAGACATCATAAAAATACTTTCCAGTGAATAATACTGTGAGTCTGATATGGGTTTTTCAATAAAATTGGTTTGGTTGTAATTTTGGTTTACTGTTCTTATCTTTATTGTTTTAATTGTGCAGCTTTTTATGTCCTTTTAATCTGTTCTTGTGTTTTTATTCTTTTATCTTGGTTTTATTTATTTATCTGTACAGTGCAGTTTTTGGTGCAATTGCATAATAATAATATTAATAATGATACATTTTATTTGTAACACACTTTACATTTGACACCAAATCTCAAAGTGCAAAGCAAAAGCTGGTATATACAATAAAACAACACATAAAAATCAATCACTAAAAGCTTTTCTAAAAAGGAAGGTTTTCAGTCCTTTTATATATTATATGTCTTTTAATCTATTTCTTGTATTTCATCTTTTATTTTTGTTTTTATTTGGTTTTTTTTCTGTACAGCACTTTGGTCCACTGTGATTGTTTTAAAGTGCTTTACAAATAAAGTTAGATTGATTGAATAATAAAAGTTGAATGTAAAAGTGATGTCTCTGCCAACTTTCTTATTATAAAGTCCAGTATTTTTTAATGAATAAATATTGCTCATTTCTCAGCTTTAACTGATGGCCACCAGATGTTTCCTGCTCTCCTAAAAATCAATTTGAGTTAATATACAGTGACTCCACAGCTCACTCAGAGTTTCAGGAATAATTATTGGAACTTTATGAAAGTAAATTTAACCCATAAAGACCCAAACATCCATCACCGACCAAATCCATCTACTGATCTAAAATGTTTAATACCTGTTGATACACTAATTCTATCAATTATTGTAAATAATTGGTGTAAAATACAGTTTGTCATCTTTTCATGGTCATCAGATATGACCCATTTGGGCATTCAGAGGCTCTGTATTTACCATGGACATGCCGTCATCTTCCACAACATTCATTCACCAGTGAAACCCATGGAGTTGGATCAATGACAGTGGATGCAGACACTGGGTTTATGTTCAGTTAATGATAGATTTTACTGAAAAAGTCTTGTTTTTCTGCAGTTTTCTCTGTTTTTGATAGAATAATCCTCAATTTTAATCTGAGCTTTTATAAACATCTTCATGATCAGTGAATTAAATATGGGAAAATAACAGATTCATACTGATAAAATTAAAAATACAATAGTGATAACTCACTTAAGAACGGTTAAATATAGAGAAAATTTCATTTGGGAACTCACAAAAAAAGTAGTGCTTGGTGTTTATGGGTTAATACAGAAAGGGTTCAAGAATGAAATTAGCAAAAACAAAAAAAACACAATTTGCCCGAGAAAGAAGTACAATTAATATATCAAAAAAGAACATCTGATAATATAATAATAATTAAATTATCTTTTTATATAGTCCTTATTGCACTAATGGTTTTTGCTGCTCAATTGTACTCTATTCTATGCTATGCTATGCTAGGTTAGCATAGCTTATGCTAACAATCCTATTCTATTCTATTCTATTCTATTGAAGTCGGGTTGTGTGTTGGCCTGGTCAGTGTCAGTCTGTGTCTCTGTTTTTCTGTGTGGTGTTCGAACCATAACTCAAGAACAAGTGCAGGAACAACTCAGCAGTATTGGTGACCATGACCTGCTCTGGTCACAGATAATGTTTAGGGTCAAAAGGTCCAATTTCAGGGTCACAGGATCGAAAATTTGTTCAAACCCCTGTTCATTCTACCATGGAGACTCATTGCGCCCTCATACTGATTCAGACATATGTTCAGGTGACATTTTCTGTGCATTTCTGTTTCTATGTATAGTAGGTCAAAGTTCAAAAATTTTAAATTAATTTTTAAAATCTCCCCCCCTTTTCCCATTTACTTATAATGGGTGAAATTTCACATCCATAAAAACATCAATTTTGTTTCAATTTACTTCGTACTTGACATATATATAGAGGTAATTGATATGTTGACATCAGCATACGCATAGACATGATGCCAAAATAAACTACAAAAGGGGCAGGGTGAAGGTGAGGGGCGGGGTTTGTTGTGTCTGGCACCAATTATTTATATAAGATTCAGATTCAGAAAACTTTATTTGTCCCCAAGGAAAATTTAAGATCACGACTGGCAAAACATTTCTGATCACAAATATTGCTTGAAAATTCAGATTTATGGTGAGAACATATTCACCAAAGGAGATGGAAATGGATTCATAAGTGCATTTTCAGTGCATTTTGACATTTTACACTCGATGATGTTTATGGAAACAACATACAATTTTTTAAAATTCAGAATTTTTGTAAAAAAAAAAAAAAAAGCTTTTACCATTTGTAGTTTTTACCATTTTTATTTTGATAAATTGTGAAAACAATCTGGTGAGGTAATGTGGACTGATAGGGAAACTGAATCCCTTTTACTTTTTACTGAAACATGGCTCATATAAACTCAATACAGACACCATTGTACACAAAAATACTCAGACACAGACAGTAGAAAAAAAATAATTGCTCTGTCTTGGTCATGAACTCATCCATTAGCCCTATTTTACCAAAAGCCAAAGTGATTAAGAAAAAAAATTTCTAAATATAACAGCCTAATAAAACACTAAAATAATTTGTGCAGACATTCCTCTCACAAACCTTCAAACTTGGACAAGTCTTTAGCTTTAATTTTTTTTTTCTGTAAATTCATGCATTCACAACAAATCACACAAGTGCTTTGTATTCTAATATTTTACTTGATCAGTTTGACTGTGGCGCAAAAATGTCTTCCCAGGAGCTAAATTTATCCAACTTCTGCTTGAATCTCAACCCAGAACTGCCCTCCAGTCATATGCACACAATTTGATCGGCGCCAGGACAAATAAATACAAAACTGATTGATTTAAAGAGCTCAAGTGATAGACAAATAGGCCGTCCTTTATTAGGCTTCTACACCAAACTACATTGATCTACTTAAGCTGTACAAATGACTAAATATCCTCTGGCTCAGGCTCGCAGGATACAAGCCCAAACGGCAAACAAAAGCCTCTATTTATACCCAGATACACCTAAGATACACTGAGCCTCTGTCTGTTCTCCTCACACTCAGAACCAAACCAAAACTGGGGGGTGGGAGTACATAAGCTATGCTTCTTCTCACTCTTTTTTGGGTTACTGGGGTTGTATACTAGTGGGAATTTGTGATATAAAATTATGTATTATGTAGTCATGTACACACAATGTTTTACAACCAGTGTCTTGATGTATACTACCTATGAACGCTTCTCTATGTGTATTTTGCTATGAACGCTTCTCTATGTATATTTCCAATGTATATTTCTCTGTATATTCTGATATGCATATTCTCATATATATTTCTATATGCATATTATCATCGTAAATTTCATATGTATGTTCTCCATGTATATTTTTATATGCATATTCTCATGTATATTTTTATATGCATATTCTCCATGTATATTTTTATGCATATTCTCATATTTCTCTATGTATAATTCTATATACATATTCTCTATACATAAATCTCTATGCATATTCTCTATGTATATATTTCTCTATGCATATTCTCTATGGATATTTCTCTTTGTATAATTCTATATACATATTCTCTATACATAATTCTCTATGCATATTCTCTATGTATATTTCTCTATGTATAATTCTATATACATATTCTCTCTACATAATTCTCTATGCATATTCTCTATGTGTATTTCTCTATGCATATTCTCTATATTTCTATGTGCATACTTGCTCATGTAAATTTGTATGTATATGGTGTTTACAGCAAACTTTCCATGTATATCTGCGACTATAGTGAGGTGTATATGAAGAATATTGAATATTGTATATGTATATCTAATTAGTATTGCACATAGAGTGCATATGCTCTAAATAAACTACTAAACTAAACTAAACCACTGCCAAAAGAAAGAAACACTTTTTATGTTAACTCGTTTGTACGTGAGTTTTTTAACTGCAGAGGTGTGTGTGTGTGTGTGTGTGTGTGTGTATTCATGGGAGGTTTAGGGCAGAGTTCAGGGAAACCCCACATACCCCATCTAGGCCTTGTAACCCTCAGGGAGAAACCATGATTTACACAAAACACACACATATATATACACACACACACTCACACACACACTTAGTTAACCCACAGACTTTACCAGACCTGACCTTGACCAGACGTGCCAGAAGGATCATCAACAGACAGACACAAGGGATTCTGGGAAACAGGAAACAGGAAGTGGGCCTTGTCCAAGCCGAGTGTGAAAGCCCTGTTCATAATGAGTCGCGCCTGAAAATCACCGTGTGTGGTAAAGTGTGTAATGACAGACTTATGTCTTTACTAACGCCTGATAATAAAAACTGATTTAATGACTGATTTCGGTCGAAGCGGCGTGCACACCTTGACAGTCTCCACGTGTTGGTGTGTGTGTGTGTATGTGTGTGTGTGTGTGTTGACGTGTGCGTGTGTATGTGTGCGACGCCCTCTGACCTGGGCAGCATTTAACAGAGAGGCATCCAGGCCAGTGGGAGGGGGCTGCAGTGGGGTCTCTGGTTTCAAACAGGGCCGGTGTTGAGGGACCGGGGCCGTGTCAAAGGGCCCGTCCCCAATGAGCCATATTAGGACCCTGATCCCCAATCAATCAGCGCAGCGCTAAAAAGAATCCACAACAAGACGGCAATTAAGCCCCGCGGAGGGCTTAACTAAACATGTGTGAGAGATAGGGTTTGTCAGAGTAACTGCGTGTGCACTTCTTTGACTCACTGTTTTATGTAGGACTGTAAGTACGAGTGAAGCCATGAGAGACGAAAGAAAAAAAAACACAGAAGTCTACCCCGCACAGAGGAAACTAAGTTTAAACTAAGGCTAGCAGTGGAAAGAAAATGTAATTAACTGAAATAATAACAGAAAAAAACAGTACAAAAACATAAAAATAGGGATGTAATGGTATGAAAATTTTGTATCATGGTTATTGTGACCAAAATTATCACAGTTATCATTATAAATCGTATGTTGAAATGTGCTCAAAATGTCCAAAAAGTACTTATACACACACTGAAATAAATGAACCAAGTTTTATTTAGACAAAAAAAACCCTAATAAAATAACAGACACATGTACTTTGTTGGCAGAAACATTGTTCACCTGATATTAAAATGTAAAAAGGTCTACATTGCTCCATCTACTTTATCACTCTCCTAATAACTTTACAAGAAGCTTTTATGTTTAGTATGGTTACAGCTGAAAGGGTCATTTTGAGGGAATGGAAATCCATTTCTCTACCCGTTTTAACCCTTGTATTATGTTGAGGGTCAATTTGACCCATTTCAGTTTTGGTGCTGACTAAATTCTTGGTTCTTCTTTCTGTTTCTTCATGACATTTTGTGACTTTTACTCATCGAGCATCATGAACTGGTGTGTCAAATCTGGACACTTTGATGTGTGTAGAGTTTGTACACAAAGGTGATGCTACGGGTCATTTTGACATACATAGAGTTTTTGAATGGCAGGGGTGAAAAGAAAAAAATAACCTGTTTTGGCTCCCAAGAAGGCACTTTGTAGTGCATTTTGGCTCCCAAAAGGCCTCTTTAGGAGGTGTTTTGGCTTCCAAGAGGGCAATTTCTAGTGTGTTTTGGCTCCCAAGAGGGCACGGTATAGCATGTTTTGGCTCCCAAGAGGGCTCTTTAGCATGCATTTTGGCACCCAAGAGGGCACGTTGTAGTGCATTTTGGTTCAGAATTACATCTGCAGAAAGCACAGATACATTCTGTCCATCATGTGGGGGATTTTGGAAATGTTGAACATTAAAAACCTAAGAAAATCGGACAAGTTAAATGAAAAAAAAAAAGTTTGAGATGAGGGAAAGCTTTAAATATATAGTACTGGCATCAAAAATGTATTGTATGTCTCTTTTTAAAATGTTAATATCATCCAACATAAAGTTGTTATTTGTTTAATCTGTTTTTTTGTCCATTTTTATGTGATTTACACAGTGCAACATAATCAATGTCATTTGTTTTCAACATAAAATGAGGGTTAAGAAGTTGTTGAATGATATGGTGTCCTGTTTATACCTTGAAGAATTAAGATTCACAATGTCAGACAACCACACCAAATTTTTTAAAACCTGGGATCCTTTTATTAACTATATCAATGCAGACAATATACAGTATCAATGTAGACTCATCAAAGTATTCTGTACTGTACCTCTCCACTGTTTGTTTTTTGCCATATCTTCTATATATAAACTTTAAGACCTTCCTTTGGATATTCGCTGTCCACTTGCAGCCTTCGCCTCATGGACAGTTCTTGTTATCTGATCAACACTTTTATTACCTGATGGACTGACTTATTTAAATTATTTATAACTGCCAGTCTTTGTGGGTTTTTTTTATATTATTTTATTGTCTTGTTTTGATCTACTTTTGATTTATGTCTCCTGTGTCGTGTCTGTACTTGTAATTATTTTGTATTAACAACAAAATTCTGAAAAATAAAATACATTAAAATGAAAGAATGACACATATTTACTTTGGTGTAAATCAAATGTGTATACACCAACATTAAAGTAATATAGATGTAAGAACAATACAACCACATGAAAACAAATCCATAGTGCTATTTAACCTCTTGAGACCCAGGAAAGTGAAAATTTGAGCTTTTTTACTTTAAACAATTGTTCTGATTGGAAACTGTACAATGGAACAGTTTAATTGGGTCTATTTTTCTAAATTATTTTAATGTATTTATTTATTTTTTAATGGGATATCCTTTCCAATGGATACAATTTTTTGAAGTAAAATTGTCAAACTTTTGTCCCCTACAGAGGACAAAAATGCATTGCTGGGTCTCAGGAGGTTAAGTATTACTGTGAGTTTTCAAAGTGCGGTAGTCAGTCATAGTTTTTACTATAATTAGAACTGAAACGGTAATACTAACCGTCAGGAATTTTTCCACAGTTTATCGTTATACCGGTAAACGCTACATCCCTACATGAAAAGTAAATTAAAAACTGGAATAAAAAAATTTTTCTAAAATCAAAAAGAATAGGAAGTGAAATTGAGTGTTTTCTAGTTTTTACCCCTCGGTGAACTTTGGACCGAAGTGGTATTGTAATTGTTTTGTCGTCTGTCCGTCTGTCTGTCTGTCTGTCCATCCATTAAAAAATTTAATCACATTATCCGAAGAATGCATTGAGATATCTGCACATTTATACTGTGGATGCATCTTGGCATGGAGCAGAAGCCTTTTGAAAAATAGGTCACCTCGACCTACTTTTGTCAAGGTTAGATGGCGACATATCCTTTCAACGAAGTAATCGCATTATCTGAAGAATGCATTGAGATTTCCGCACCAATTTTACACAAAGACAAACTCATGTTAATTATAGGGCAGTAACTTTCAACAGACTCTTACATTATATTTAGGAGTGTTGGGGAGTAATGGAATCTATGTAACAGGATTACTCATTTAAAATACAAAATATGAGTAACTGTAATCTGTTACAGTTACAATTTTAATACATGTTAATTAGTTATATTTTTTTAAAATCAATGGATTACTTTCCGTTATTTTCTATCATTTCACAAATCTCTTGATACAAATATATGACACAAATATTCTAGTGAGTAGCGTTGATACAAGTTGTGTAAACGAGTCCATGAAGTCCAGGTCAAGATAATGGAGGCGGAGTCAGAGGCGGGGCCAGAAGAACACATACTTTGATTGGAAATGCAAGCAGTACTTCATGTTATAGAGAACGCAATATTACCGTGCAGTGCAACAAGAATATAGATGTGAATATTTTAATTTTGGGGCTTTTTTTTCTTGTCTCTTTTTCTATAACCAGACAAAACACCAATAAGTTCCTTTGGGTTGCACTAGTACATCACATTTTCATCTGTGTTAATGAGGTTTAGACCTAATACATTCATCCAGCTCTAAAACAGAACACACAACAATCATTGTTTGCAACAGAGGAAACATGGTGTGATTTACTACATTCATATGGTATTAAAATTCAAGAAAATGTGAAAGTAATCCAACTATTCAGATTATGGTACTCAAGTTGAGTAATGTAACAGATTACAGTACAGAATACTTTTTTGGGCATGTATCCTGTAATTTGTAATGGAATACAATTCAAAAGTAACCCTCCAAACACTGGCCGATGGGTATTACATGTGCAGCATGTTATGTTTTATTTTTCTCCGATTCAATGTGTATGGTTCATTCACTGTGTTCAGGAATAAAATAGTTTTGCACAATATTGGACCTTTAATAAATGACAGAAAAATGAAAATCATACAAATCAGACTTTTTCATAAAACCTGCAAATAATCACTAAAACAACTAGCTAAAGTAAAATCCAAGTTATTTAAAGGGGCTGTATGTATTATTTGTACTTTGAAATATTAAAAACAAGTTCCTAGAAAAAAGAACAAAGAGCTTGGGACTCATGTTAAAGATATCAAACGTGTTGGATTGTAAGGATATGAACTGAACTTATTTACATCAACTTTTTTGGATATTTCTGACAGCTAAGCTAACAGAGCTATAATGTAAACTATCAGCTGATGCAACATGCGAAGATTATAACATACAGTGTTATTTTGACTGACTGTAGAAATAACCAGCTATGAACTTTAATTTGAAGAAGAAAACTTGATGATACCATAATACAGATGTGTGTAAACAGTGAACTTTACACGTTACTCACTGAGTGATACAGTCTGTAGATACATAATGTCAGAGGTGGCAAAAGTACTCACATTCTGTACTCAAGTAGAAGTACAACAACTTGTATGAAAAAATACTCTCGTAAAAGTAGAAGTACTGATTCAACTCCTTTACTTAAGTAAAAGCAAAAACGTACAACTTCTCAATTGTAACAAAGTACAAAAGTAAAAAGTAAAAGTGCATTTTTTGCCATGAATGAAACAATAC
>JAPTGZ010000019.1:2711382-2722087 GCA_029814645.1 Fowleria isostigma
GTGAATGGGTGAATGTGAGGCTTGTATTGTAAAGCACTTTGGGTGCCATTAATGTACAGAAAAGCGCAGTATAAGTACCAACCATTTACCATTCTTCAATTTGCCCTGTAATTTTCTCAACTCTAATTTTAGTGAAATTACAATATGTGTGTCTAAGGTCTGAAAGTTTTGCCAGATAGCTGAAGGAAGGTTACACTGAAGTATTAAAAATCCGGTGATTTTGAAAATCAGTACAGTATCACCAAACATGTATCATGATACTCAAGTACATGGATATTTCATCAAACTCATAGCTCTTTGTGGTTAACGTTTCACCTGATGTCTAATACTAGAAAGAATAATAGTCATACTAATCCCACTGATTCTTCCATTGGGCTTTCTGCTAAGTCTCCACGGTGACTTGGCCTTGCTGCAGTATGAACACACACTGCTCTTAGCGTGTATGTGTGTTAATTACACAGACAGAATTGTTCATGCATCGTCCGGGTCCCAGAGGTCCTGTGTATGTGTGCACTGCTCTCAACCCGCCAGCTTAGTTTACACAAGAAGGTCATTTTAATCAGGTGAATACCAGGCCGCCTAATCTGCGAGTCTTTGCCTGAGCATAAACAGAGGATATCCCTGGGCTCAGCCGGGATCACATACCTGGAGTCATGGAAAAGTCATTTCTGGAGCTGACCGGAGCAATCCAATAACCTCCTGCCCTTCTGCATCGAGTCTCTCCATCCAACTCGGTATCACAATCACATTTGACAAATTCTCTCACACACACGTCTCCTCCTCAATGGATCTCAACTTTCCCTTTCTTTCTTGCTCTCCCCAATCCCCCTCCTCCCTTTACCTTCATATACACATTCATTTATGCAAGTATTTATGGATCCACAGGTATGTCCTCCATGACATTATATACAGTCGTGGAAAAAATTACTATCCCAACCTACGTCTTCTTCAATTTCTTGTTCATTTTAATGCATGGTACAACTAAAGGTACATTTGTTTGGACAAATATAATGAAAACAACAAAAATATCTCATAGTAGTGTAATTTCAGAGCTGATATCTGTTTATTTTCCATGGTTTTCTTGATAATAACCAAAATCACACAAGTTTTTACATCAATATCTATGACATTGTACTGACAAAAACAGTGCTTTTCGACATTCCATGTTTTATTTTCCGTCTGTTTTAGTCACATGATACACACAGGAGTTAGTACTGGATTGTATAACCATTGTTTTTGATGACTTTTGACGCTCTAATTATTTCTAATAATAACTTTATCATCCTCTGTATTTTGCAATTTTTTAAAAAGTGAAAATCAACTATTTGCCTATGTTTAATTCAAAAGTTTAGAGTAAATTCAATGTTACTGAATCAAAACGAAAAAAAAAATCAAGAAAAAGGGTCTCGTTTTGTAAAATCTATCATTAACTGAACATAAAAACAAGTATCTCCATCCACTGTCATTGTAACAATCATTGCTTTTTGTTTTTTTTATTTGTTTCTTTGAAAAAGAAGATACATACACACTTTCCTTGAGGGTACACTTCAATTTCCATATCCCAAATGTTAATGAATGAATGATGTTAATCCAAGGTTTTGTGTATTTTTAAATAGAAGAAACAAACTATACTTCTTCAGCAGGATAGACACATTAAATCATATAGTTTTACCCAAACCTAACAGGAATGTATATTATGTAAATGGTTTCATATAACAGATAAATTCAATTTACTGCATTTTTCAGACTATAAGTCGCACCCTTCAAAAAATGGATCATGAAGAAGGAAACAACATATATAAGCCGCACCCGGGTATAAGTCGCAGGACAGTAAAACTATTAAAAAAAAGTGTGACTTACACTCCAAAAAATACGGTACATCAAATACAGGTTTCACATAATTGGTCCATTTTGACCAAGAAATGAAAAATGAATCCCATTGACCATTCAAAAGAAAACATCAATTTCTCTAGAATGTAAATGTCCTGTACAATATCGCTCTGTTTTTTCCAATGGTGGATGCTTCAAGCTTTAATCTCTTTCTAGTGATAGTATTTTTGATAGGTGCCAAAAGCAGTGACAACAGCTTTTTGTCTTTAAAAGTCCAGTTATTACATTAAATGTCTTCTAAATACAAGGTTTCACATTTGCAGATATTTTTTTTTATTAAAGATGTTATTTAAATGACACACAGCTGCTCCCAGAATGATTCGATCACAGGAAAACTCTAGAAAATATGATGGTAGTTTGCGTTATTTGTCCCACAGAGTTGGAATAACCATTGTTTTTGATGACTTTTGATCGTCTAATAATTTTTTCCGCGACTGTACACCGGTCTACACAACAAAACACAACCCCTGGTTATGTTCACCAGAGACCTAACAAGCAGGAGAAATATCCTGGACAAATATAACGTTTTGTGTCTAAATATATCCAACTCTCCTTCCTGTTGATTGCTGCTGCCTCATTTGTCGCCACACTTCCTGTAGGTGATAACATATCAATAAGGTCCAACTCTTTATCACAGATACACACCAGTTAAAGCACTGGCGACCGTGCTATCACCGTCTGACTTCAGGTGACAGACATTATGCTCCACGTCTACGTATGCAACCAGCCTGGGTACATTACATCTCAAAGCTTATTTCAAACAAAAAAAAGTCAAATAGATTATGTCGATCTGAAGGAATGTTGAGATCAAATGGAGCTCGTTTCAGGTTCATGTTCGAGCACGGGAAGCAACCACAAATGAATATCAGGGAATGTTTAGTATGAAAACAAAATTTCAGATTAGTTTTTATCAACTGACGATTATTTTCCATTCTTTCTAAGTCTTTAATCAGTATTAGTTTAGTGAATTGTCGTGGTTGTACTGTTCTGAGTCTTATTTGATTATCAGCGCCGGTCTCTTCTGGAGGGGAACGGAGCCCATGACTCGGTGTCTAAGTAAGTTATTGTGATGCATTCAGGACAAAAAAAGAATGCCAACCATCTGAAAAACATGTGAAAAGAAGCGGTTTGTGTTATTGAAACGTTCTGTAGTGATGGCAGCTACGTCTCTACCAAAACCAACTTTAGTTCCTATTCCACAGTATTGTTGAAACCCAAATTATGACCTATGATTTCCTGTATTTTGTCAGTGGATGTACTGCAAATGTACAAGAGTTAAGGTTCTGGTTTTGGATAAGAGTGGGAGCAGATTTATTCTTTGTAAATGTGTAGTGAATGTACAGTGCTCAGCGTACATGAGTCCACCCCAACGAATGTCACAAAACCTTTAGGTTTTTTTAAGAATCAACATTTCATCATTTCATTTTGACCTTCTGACCTGTTGGTGACACTAGGTGTGTTACCATGGTAACCACACCTCTCATCCCTCCAAGCTTTTGGAGACTTTTTCAGAATTTGCTTCAATATGCAAGTGCTTTATGTCTTTTAACATGAACAGATTATTACACAATGTAAATGTACAGAGTTCACCATAAATGAGTCCACCCCAACAGATTTGTCACAAAACTTTGTTTTCTTTGAGTCAACATTTTCTATGGGACACTATACAATGTATCATGTTCTCAGTTAAGAAAATGTTCTATAAAACTCAGTTTTGTCCAGATGTTTTGAAACTGTGCTTATGTTCATTGAGATATTGATTAAAATCTTACTTTTCAAGGGAAGTGTACTCATTTATGCTGAGCACTGTATATGCCCTGATAAATGTCAATAAAATGTTCAGAGTTGTATTATTCTGGGGTATGGTTTAAATAAAATGTTCTTTTAAGTAAATAGACTTTGTCTGTCTTTACTTTGCCATATTATCAGTTTTAGTAGACAACAGTTCAATAGACCTAAGCCACTATAGTTTTTATGTATTTCCACAGGAATAATATCCCTGTATAATTCACTATGTATAGTTTTATATGCACGATCTACAAGTGTACTTGTTTTTTTGTACATATGCTTTCATATGTACATTCTTCATGTATAGTGCTGGATGTATAATTCTATATGTAGATTCTTCATGTATGGTTCTTGTGTATGCTGTGCATATGGTATGCTCATCTTTTTTTTTTATTTTCCTTTTTTGCCAATCCTTCCATGTATGTCTGTGTACATGGGTATGAAATGTATATGAACAGTATTTACTATTGTACATGTGTATGGAATTGCCACTGTATATGGAGTGCATAAACTCAAAGTAAACTAAACTAAAATTAAACTAAACTAAACTGTGACACCTTACAGTGTTGATATAGAATCAACTCCATTAGAGCTAAAAACTAAAGTAACACTGTACGAGGAATTGGGAACAGCTAACACTAGTTTGTATTGTAGAGTATTAAATATTACCGACATAAAAAAGCAAAAAAGAATTTACATTATTTAAATTTTTGTCTACTTAAAAATTTAAGGGATTCAGCCTCAGCCAATCCCCTCCACTTCCACTACATTTTATGTAAATCAGTGAACAGACTAACAACCAGAAGTGTTTGCAGAAAATTCTTGATGGAAATGATGATACAGAGCTAAGATTAAGAGGATAAACAGAAAGAGACAAAGAGGATGCATTCTTCTCAGAGAAAGAATGCAAGTGAAAGCAGACCACAGGGTTGCGGGTCCGTGTAGATGTTCGTATTTGATGACCTAAGTGTGACAGTGCATGTGCACAAGTGTGTACGTGCTCTTTCCTAAGTGGTGATTCAGACATTCAGTCTTTATTCCAGATGTTTTACTGTTGCCGCCTAAAGTTGCTCAAGGACACAAAACCAAGAAACAGTCACTGTGGGACGGGAAGCAACGTTGTTCTAAAGACTTAAACATCATCCGCTTTGTCAGCATCGACACACACCGACTTTATGTTTTGGCAGACCAGACGATTCGCACTTGTCAGTCAGAACAACTTCTAAGCATTCCAGTTGCCATGAAAGTGCACGCACAACAGTCACACAAAAAGACGTTGTGAGTCAAAGATGAGAGAAAGGGGTCAAATAAAAGCTACAGTGTCTGCGCTAAGAATCCGTTTGACACATAACAATACAATAATTCTTGCAGTGGTTGGGCCTCAGTCATGTCACAGATGTTTTTGTTAGTTCAAGCACTTACCATACCATGTCTCCACTACATATTTCATGCAAAATTGGGCTATTATTTTACACTTAAATGAGTTAAGCAAACTTTAGTCCAGCCCTGGAATGTACAACAGTTTTGTCTATTGTTAATGTATCTGTTAATCAACTGTTTCTTCTATAAAATGGCAGAAAATGTTGAAAAATGCTAATAGGTGTTTCTCAAAGCCCATGATATCTTTCTCAAATGTCTTGTTTGATCCTAAACTCCAAAGATATACAGTTTACCTGTCATATAAGAGGAAGTAAACCAGAAAATGTCAAAGTAAGTTTAAAAGTTCAAAGTAAAAAATAAACTACTACAAACGATGTTCATGGACAGAAAGGGGGGGGGCTATAATCTCAGGGGAGAACTTAAACTTCAAACACCGTAGTTTTCATATAACACATAAACATACGTGCATTTCAGTTTTTGGGTGATTTTGTGAAATACGCTGGGTGAAGAAATCAGACACAGTGTAAATATTAAGCAATATGGGAAAAGGTATAAAGAGATGATTTTCTGAGGCATAGGGATGAAGAAGAGGGTGTAAATAGTATCAGGTTATTTTTGATTTAGTGTTTTCTTCTGTATATAAACATGTTTATATTATGCTTGTATGTAAATATGCAAATAATGTAGAAATAGGATTAGAAAAAAAAAAATTATATACATATACATATATATATATGTATATATATATACATACTGACAAGGGGTGGGGCTAGATAAGCAGGTTGCTTCCCCCCCACTCCTTTTTGAACATTTCCTGAAATTTTTGTTACTTATTGGAAGTATTTTATTTGTCTTTGTTTCTTTTTCAAATTGTATACACATTTTTTTTTCTTTTGTTTGAAATAAATGCAATAAATCAAAAATCTAATAAAAAAAAAAATCTAATCAAAAGTAAACCAGAAAGTATTCATAAATGGAGCTGGAATAAGAGAGTTTTGAGCGTTATGTCTTTAGAAAATTATGAAATCAATTATCAAAATAGCTGATAGATTAATAGATTACTAGATCAATTTAGAAGCCACCAAATAATCGCTGCAGCCAAATGCCAGAAAGAATCAGACGCATGCATCACTGTCTTTTACTTCCCCATAATCAGATCAGTGAACTCTGAGACATAGTGAGACAAATGAAATGAAGTGAAAACCAGAAAAGGCCATCGTAGTCGACAATCACTAGACTAGACATAGCATATTAACCTCTAAAAATGTGATACCGACACGCCAAAAGACAAAGTCACTGGACGACATTCTAACTGTATTACATTTAAAAGGGCAAAACATGTAATCACAGACTGATTTAATTTCACTTAACAAAATTACAAAATGACATCAATCAGGCGCTCCCTGTTTTTCCAACAATCAAAACTGGATTTGTGTACTGTTCTGCTCCAGTCTTGAGTCGGAGTTTAATAACCTCTGGAACACGATGAGAGAACGCAGTTTTTTTTTTTTTTTACGTCAATCCAATCTAAATTAATTTGCCAGCTGGGTCAGGCAGAGTGGAGCAGTGGGAAAGCTGTCCATCTGCTTAAAGCAACAGGAGTTTTATATGATTTCAAACCACAAAGCCAGGTGGTCCTGCAGCAACGGGGAACGCACATAGGGGAGAGACGGAGGGAAGGAGCCGGGGGGATGAAAGGAAAAGGGTGCAATTTGGTCGGATAGATTAGATCAGATGGATAACTTTGTTGAATAAAGGGGGGAAAAAAGGGGAAGTGAGAGAAAGAGCGAAGTGACTAACAAGTGTCTGCTCTTTGGCTACTTGGCGGCGCTCTCAGTGGAGTAGTACTGGTCGAGGGGAAGGGAGTAAAAAGAGAGGTGGGGGGTTGTAAGGTTTGTCATGGAACACCTGCCTCCACTTAACCCCTCTCCCTCTCTTTCTGCTTGAGCTGCCTCTTTCAGCCATCTCCTCTTCTCCTACACCCCCCCACCCCTACCTCCACCCCTGCATCATTCATGCACAGAGTATCCTACAGGGCTCACAGGTCCAGGTCTCCTTCTATTCCCAAATATGGGAGGGTCCCATAGCCGGAGCAGGGGGACTCGGTGTTCAGCCACCCAGACAGCCAACTGACTGGAAATGTCCTAAAAACAAGTCACATTATTGATATTAATATGGAACCTCATAATAGAGCTGCACAATATATCGTTTGAGCATCGTCGTCGTAATGTACGTGTGCGTGATAGTCCCATCGCAGGTCCTGCAATGTAGGAGGTAAATGAAGTCAGTGTGATCTCATCTAATTTCAAGGGTACCTGACACGCAGTTGCTGGTGACAACATTAAAAAATGAGCAATGAACAAGAGAAAATCACTAAAAATTAAGAAGAAAATAACAGAAAATGAGGAAAATCAATGAAAACCAGGAAGAGAATTACTGAAAATGAAGAAAATGACAGACAATGAAGAAAATCACCAAAATTTAAGAACTGGGAATCACTGAAAACAAAGAAGAAAATTGCAATATATATATCACAGGGTTAAAAAAAAAATTGCAATGTTTGTTTTTTCCAATATTGTGCAGTACTACCTCATAACCAATTAGAAAATGAAATAATTTGCATTTTCAACAAAAAGACACGTGAAGGGGAACAGCCCCAGTCCAGTTTAAGCAGAGTACACATGGACATAATATGGGCTTTCATAATGTTGGGACTTTTTGTAGTTCCTAGAACCTTTTCAGGAACTAGGCCCTTTTTCGTTCATTCAGACAACAGGGAAACTTGGAAACACGAACTATAGTTCCTAGAACCATTTTAGCTCCTCGTCCTAGGCAGGGTCTTTTCACGGTTCCATATGAACTATATGACATAGGTGTCTGGTGATTGATAGAATTAAGGCCACGCCCATTGCCAGATTTTTTCTTCTTGCAGCGGTGCAATTTTTTAAAGTAATTGTCTTTTCTCAATATCGAGAACGGACAGTACGGTCTGGGGAAGAACGGACAGGGAGCCCCACTAGTCAGCGGGGCTCACAGAACACAGCCCTTTGGACCTCGATCCAGTTCCAAGTATTTACTAGTATTACATATACTATACTAGTATTTAAATGTCACTACACATAATACAGACGTATTTCCTCTCGATTCTGCCTCTCACTCGTGTTCTAACATTATATCACATCATTTCATAACAGTCATCTACTTAAAAAACAAATAACATTCTGGGATTTATTGGTCTTTTACTACCTGTGTGAATGCAAACGAAAAAGTTTCCCTGGGGAGAGTAGTTCCAAGAACAAAATTAAAGGCAGACAGTTTTTAGAGCTCTGTCCAAAAGTGCCTACTATGTGAACTATACTGACAAGAATCTGGTGATATAACACGTATCATTATGTAATAAGTAATAATTCAATATACTGTGATATAATGCAATGCTGTGAGCAAGGTCTAGTGGAATTTTATTAAAACTGCCATAAAATCTGACAAAAAAAAAAAAAAACATGGACGGACATTTTAGTTACTTTCTGAAGATGAATATTTGAGCAGATTTAAGTTGATTAGTCGTGACATCTTTAAGACACTCCGACCAAACAAACAAATAAAAACTACTGAACTAAGGAGTGGGTGAGCCATATGTGCCCCATTCTCAGACTTAACATATGCTGAACATATGCCATATAAACAGCGCCATTAATGTTACTTTTGTGCCTTTATGAAGTAAAACATAAATCTTCTCCCATCTCCACCTCAAATAAAAATTTGTCAACTATGCAGACTATTTTAACAAATCAATTTGTATACATTCCTACACAATAATTTACCCTTTTTATGTGTTCTAAAAAGTGGGAATTATTTACATTTGTCACAGTTGCTATTATGACATGTTTAGTAATAAGTTATTCTGTCAGATAATACACAGAATAAAAAGACAAATATAAATGTGTACAAAAACATGAACTTAAAGTGGGTAGCTCTTGTATATATATCTACAGTATCCTTGCGTCATAATCTGTTTATGCCATTCTTTGTCATTATGGTCAAAAATGTGCTTCGTGGAGTCACAACAACCTTGACCTTTGACCACCAAAGCTGAATGAGATCATCCTCTAGTGAGGTGTTTGTGTCAAAATGAACCCAATTCCTTAAGGTGTTGCTGAAATATTATACACATAAAACTGGACAGACATGGGGCCACAGTAGTCTTGACATTTGTACACAAAACTGTAATTTTTAATGCGAAATTTTGTAATATTCCGTCAACCTGTTCCTGACGGCCAGACACCCCAGCTTACAGAGATGTGCTGCTGATCCATCTAAAGGCCAATTTTGTGTTTTTAAAAATTGATAAAGCATCATAAAATCCAAAAGTACATATATTTTCTTATACTTTTAATAACCAACATATACACCTCAGATGAAGTTCACATTAACAATTCACCCTCAATTTTTTTTTATATAAATCCTACATTGACCTTGAGGCACATTTTCTCATTATCTCATTTATAAAACACACTAAGCTCACCCTTCACTTGTGCTTATTCCAATTAAAGGCCTGTGTTAGGTCAGAAGTTATTCATGTGACATTAAAGGGGACACAGGGTCCCCCTATTCAGACCCACTGCCAGAATCACCTCCCCCCTCCTCCTCCTTTCATCCCATTTTCCATACCTCATAAAAGATTTGCCCCTCGCTCCCCCACTTAGTCCCCCCTCCTCTTTCACTCTCTTGTTTGCTCAGTGTCTGTCCTTTATTCACTTATTCTGTCTTTGTCACTGATTCACCTCCTCCACTAACCACCTTACAGTTGCCAAGATTAAGCAGATGTCACGACAGTTAAGACACAAGGAGGTAAGAGAAACGGAATCATCGCCACAGGGATGTTTGGTTTCAGCACTGAGTGTAAAATACAATATATAAGAATTAGGGTAGTCAAAACTAACACTGATTAATCCATCATCATGATAATCTGATTAAAAAGTTTAATGCAGGGAACAGATCTGCAGCACAGAATGACTCTGAACGTCTCTGCCAATGCATTTCAGTCAGTTTGTCCAAGTAGAGTTAACGTCGTACATGAACAAACGGTCAGTTGATCCGGTAGTGACAGGCGGCAGAACCAGCCCATAAAGATGGAAGACCCTAAACAGCACGTTGGTCGTCTGGATGGAAATATGAGTACGAAAAAAACAAGACGGAACAGTCATCCAACATAAATTATTATACACACTCTGCAGGAAGGAGTTTTGTTTTCACTGAAGCACTTCCAGCATAAAATACCACATAAACAAAAACTATACGATTCTGCCAGCACTTCAGCTAACGCATTGTCCAGCTTGCAACAAACACATAAACTGTATATAACATTCCCTTCTTTCTTGAGTCTGTTTCTCTAGCAAAATGAAATACAATTAATTTTAGGAGTGTAACGGTGCAGAAAAATTTTGGTTCGGTATGTTTTCGGTACAGGGGTCTTTGGTTCAGTTCATTTTCGGTACAATGAAGGAAACCAATGACGGTGAGGGGGTGTATGGGGGGGTGCGTTCTATCACTACCTGTGGGACACAGGGCATTTATACAAAACATTGTTCAGTCATTTGTGCATTAACAGACACCCCACATGTTATGTATTTTTGAATGTTCAATGTTC
>JAPTGZ010000019.1:2754126-2765992 GCA_029814645.1 Fowleria isostigma
AATTAATTTCAGGGTCAGAGTTACTTGTTACAGCGAACGCAACAAGTGAAGCAGCAAATTCACTTCTGTTGAATTTGACCAACCTTATTCTCGTAATATTATGACTTTATTCTCAAAATATTAGGAGTTTTTTTTAAACTACAACTTTATTCTTGTAATATTATGACTTTATTCTCGAAATATTATGAGTTTTTTTTTTTAAACTACGACTTTATTCTCATAATATTAGCACTTTATTCTCAAAATATTATGAGTTTTTTTTTAAACTACAACTTTATTCTCGTAATATTAGGACTTTATTCTCAAAGTATTGTGAGTTTTTTTTAAACTATGACTTTATTCTCGTAATATTATGAGGTTTTTCTTAAACTACGACTTTATTCTCGTAACATTATGACTTTATTCTCTAAATATTATGAGATTTTTCTTAAACTACGACTTCATTCTCGTAATATTATGAGGGTTTTTTTTTAAACTACGGCTTTATTCTCGTAATATTATGACTTTATTCTTGAAATATTATGAGTTTTTTTTAAACCCCGACTTTATTCTCGTAAAATTAGGACTTTATTCTTGTAGTGACAAGCGATTTGTTTTTCTTATGTGGCCCTTATACGCCGTCGTAGAGACTAATGGGGATACTTAAATAAAGAAATAAAGAAATGAATTTTGTTAGTTTTCATTAACGATAATAACCTTGCTCAGAACATGACCAATCCCATCATCTGGTATCAGAATCTGAACACACTTAACGATAAAGTACCAGAATATCTTTTTTTTTTTCTGTTTTTTTTTTAATGCTGGGAAAAAATGTAAGAGGGAGTGGTTGATTTGTGCAAAATTAACAGTCGTGGTGAAAAAGTGCTGCCATAATCTTTGACATCTCTCTCACATACATAAACTGCTCCCTTAAGAAAATGCCAGGAGATATATAACAGCACAGATAGACATCTCAGTAGCAGAGAGAGAGAAGGACGGACAAGCTCCTACACACTCGGCCTAGACCCGGGGTTTTTTTTTCCAGGGGTGAAGTGCCTTTAGTGTCAACAGCATGTCCTGTTGAAAACTGTACCGAGGCAGTTCCACCCAACATGATTTATAGCCTTCCTGAGTGTTATTAAAAGGCTAAATGCAACTCTAAACTGATTCCACATAGAGTCTGTGCCCTGTAGAAGACCTTTTATGCTCCGAGGTGAACGTCCTGTGTTCCGAAACATTTACACAGTTTATACACTTGATAAACATTGTCGTCAATTTATTTTTATGAAGGTGTCACAGATTATTACTTGGGAGCTAAAGGCCAGCGGTTGATGTATGGAATGACAGTGCACGCTATGAAAATATACTACACCTATGTTATTTTTACATGAAAAGGGGAATTTACGGGCACTGTAATCGCACTGTTTCCCACGTTTGGTGGAAATATGAATTCCATACTGCGGAATTAAATATTTGCAGTATGACGGATTACAAATAAATCCAGACTTTTGTAAGAAAAATAAGAAGAAAAGGACATTTTGGCTTTTCTTTGTTTAATCCTAAATGGATCAGTGGCTCAAAGAGTCAAATCTCTACGTTATTCCATCTGTGTTGAGATTAGCACATGTGATAATGGTGCCTAAGCTGATTTAGAACAGGACGCTACAAGCTAAATACTGAAAATGTGCATGTAAACTGAGTTTGTGGACTAATCAGATAAGCATTCCAACAACAACATGTTTAACCCATGAACACCCAAAGAGTCACCGACGACCAAAACATCTACTAATGGAAACCGTTTAATACCTGTTGATCCATTAATCCTAGTAATACATGGAAATAATTGGTGTAAAATGCAGTTTGTTATTTTTTTATGGTCATCAGATATGATTTATTTGGATATTCAGAGGCTCTGTAGTTACCGTGGAAACAACATAATCTTGAACAACATTGATTCACCAGTAAAACCCACGGAGTTGAATCAATGACAGTGAATGGACGTACTTGTTTTATGTTCAGTTAATGATATATTTGACAGAAAATGTCATTTTTTCTTCAGTTTTCTGGGTTTTTTTTATATAATAACCCTCAACTTTAATGTGATCTTTTATGAAAATTCACATGATCAGCGAATCGAATATAGGAGAATACATGATGTTAACTAAAAAAAATGCAAAATACAGAGGATAATGTCATAATAAATAGTGATAAATTACTTTAAAAAAGTTAAATATAAAGAAAAAAAATATTTTGGAGCACTGGGCCTGGGTTATGCCCAGTTTACGTCTTTTTTTTTTTTTCTATTTTACAATAGAATGTATTCATTCAATTTACAAAATTTGTGCTTTTTCATTTTTGACACTTTAACATCAGTCAAAGAAAACCAACCTGAATGGGGGTGGAGCAGCCACTCGTTTCCAACATTTTTAACAAAATAAAAAGCTAAGTACAAATAATAAGTGAAATAGCAGTCCTTAGTCTGATCTCACAGGCTTGACATATTCTGACTATTATAACCATATTCTATAAAAAGTGTTCATTTGTAATTTGAGTGACAAAGAAACATTTTCATGACATAGATCTCTTGAAGAAAATTAATCCTGCTCATGTAAATTTCTATATATATAGTGTTTACAGCAAATACTCCATATATATCTGTGTACACATAATGAGACGTATATGAACTAGAGCTGCACAATATATCGTTTGAGCATTGTCATCGCAATATACATGTGTAATAGTCACATCACAATGCCTGCAATGTTGGAGGTAAATGAACTCAATGTGCTCTCATGTAATTTTAAGGGTGCGTAACGCAAAGTTACTGGTAACCACAATGAAAAATGAGTAATGAACAAGAGAAAATCACCAAAAATGAAGAAGAATAAAGCAGAAAATGAAGAAAATTATTGAAAACAAGGAAGAAAATCACCATAAAGAAAGAAAATCTGAAAAAAATGAAGAGAATCACTGTAAATGAAGAAGAAAATCACCAAAAACAAAGAAAATCTGAAAAAAATGAAGAAAATCACTGTAAATGAAGAAGAAAATCACCAAAAACAAAGAAAATTAGAGAAAACAAAAAAGAAAATCACCAAAAAAGAAGAAAATCACCGAAAACAGAGGAAAATCATCAAAAAAGAAGAAAATCATCAAAAACAAAGAGGAAAATCATTGAAAAACAAAGAAAATCACCAAAACAAGGCAGAAAATCACCAAAACGAGGAAAGTCACCAAAAACATAGAAAATTGTAATTATATATCGCAGGTTTTTTCCATTATCGTGCAGCCCTAATATGCACAGTATTAAATATTGTACATGTATATGGAATTAGTATCGTACATAGAGTGCATAAGCTCGAAAAAATTAACAAACTAAACTAAAGGTCCTTGTAAAGGCTTTGTTTTTCCTGTTAACAAAATACAAAGCAGTTTCTTGTCCATTTTACATGCTTACATAACTCCCATTTACATCATTTCCAATTAGAATCCAGTAAGTTCTGTAAATCTTCCCTAAAAATACACAAGTGTCTGTAATTGTGAGTGCATCGTGTGAGCTGAGGAGTCACCGATTCAAGGATTAAACCAGCTGAGAAGTTGGTGTTTTCTCGTCTTCGGCACCACTGGCCTCGCGGTCCGGTCCTGACTATATAAGGCTCAGATAAACCAGACAGTGGTTCGCTTCAGTTCCTGCCAGCTCCGTTTGCTTAGGATGCTACAGTTAGTGTGATCATGTACAAACATCCTGGAGCTGCTTAACCGGGCGCCGGTAGCAGGTCAAGTTTGTGAACGCATTAGGAAAATAAAGCATCTTAATGGATGTGTTTTTTTGTACAGAGAACTCCATTCAAAAATACTGCATAGAAAACAACAGCATGTGAGGAGAAGAGTTAAAGTTTACCAGTTTTACGTCATAAAAACAGTATTAGCATATGGAGTTTTATCATCTGCATATATTCTAAATCTAAACTCTGCGGCTAACGCAAGACATCTGCAGTAGAGCCGCACAATATATCGTTTGAGTATCGTCATGGCGATGTACGTGTGCGCAATAGTCACATCGCAGGTCCTGTAATGTAGGAGGAAAATGAACTCAATTTGTTTTAATCTAATTTCAAGGATATCTGACACACACTGTACACAGCCATCCACAAGTCATGGTTGTCCTAGTTAGTTTGATGAAACAGACCACGCCCCTGTACATGGAGTGAGTCGCTGGTAACAACATTGAAAAATGAGCAACAAACAAGAGCAAATCACTAAAAACTAATAAGAAAATCACCAAAAATGACAAAGAGAATGACTGAAATCAAAGTGGAAAATCATAGGAAAAGGAAGGAAAATCACAGAAAGCAAACAAGAAACTCAACAAAAACAAAGAAAATCAACAAAAACGGAGAAAATCATAGAAAAAGAAGAAGAAAATCACTGAAAACAAAGAAGAAAATCACTGGAAATAAACAAGAAAATTAATGAAAATGAAGAAGAAAATCAGTAAAAATGAAGAAAATTACCGAACACAAAGAAAATCATGGAAAAAGAAGAAAGTCACTGAAAACAAAGAAGAAAATCACCGAATTAAAAGAAAGTCACTAAAAAGAAAGAAGAAAATCACCAAAATAAAAGAAAATCACTGAAAACAAACAAAAAAATCACCAAAAATTAGGAAGAAAATCACTGAAAACAAACAAGAAAATCACCGAAAACTGAAAAAATCATGAAAAAAGAAGAAGAAAATTACTGAAAACAAAGGAGAAAATCACCAAACACAAAGAAAATTATGGAAAAAGAAGAAAATCACCAAAAAAGAATAGGAAGGTCATCAAAACAAAGAAGAAAATCACCAGAAGAGGAAAATCACTGAAAACAAATGAGAAAATCACCAAAAAAGAAGAAAATCACTGAAAACAAAGAAGAAAATCCCCAAAAGTGAAAAAGAAAAATCACTGATAACAAAGCAGAAAATCCCAATTATATATTGCAGGGTTAAAAAAAAATATCCCACTGTCAGTTTTTTCTAAAATCATGCAGCTCTAATCTGCAGTCAGGTCTATTAGTCTAGACCAGATACAATAAGAGGCGTTCAATTCACTCTATATTCCATCGTGATACACAAATTGAAGTTATAACTCATACAGTTGAGCGGTGTGGATTAACATTCCTCCCTGCCTTAGTGCAAAAAAAAAAAAAGAAGTTAAGCAGATAGAAGATACAGAGAGAAGGAGGAACTGATAAAAAAAAAAAAGAAAAAAAGAAAGGCCGGAGCGGAAAGTTTTCTACTCAACACAACAAAGTGTACATTGTAAATAACAGGCAAATGCATTTAAGGAGGACAGAGACAATCCAAACACAAGTTGAAACGCCTCCTGGACGTCGTTCATCACTATCCATCAGGCAGAGGAGGATTGTTTTATTCTTTATATACATATAGAAGTAGTGGAAAAGGAGGGAAAAAAATAATGCATTTCAAAGGCAGCTTCATAAACGGAATAAATCACACTTCTATCGGTCAAAACAGCAACCGATGGAGGGAAGCAAATGGTCATATTCTGTTTAAGAAGTGAATGCCACACACTGGGCCACTCAGAGGGAAGAAGAAATACACAGCGTTCAGCATAAATGAGTACACCCCCCTTTGAAAAGTAAGATTTGAATCAATATCTCAATGAAAATTTAAAAAAATTAGACAAAATTGAGTTTCATAGAACATTCCCTTAACCCATAAGGACCCAGTGTGACATTAGTGGCACTTTCCAAATACATTTTTCTCTATATTTAACCATCCTTAAGTGGTTTATCACCATTTATTGTAATATTATCTTCTGCATTTTGTGGGGGGTTTTTTTTCCCAGTGAAAATCAAGTCTTTTCCAACATTTAATTTAGTTATATGGCTACCCCACCCCCATTCAGGTTGTTTTTCTTAGATTAATGTTGTTAAAAGTGGCAAAAATGAAAAAGCGGAAGGTTTGCAAATCCTTACATTCTATTGTAAAATAGAAAAAAAAGGATGTAAAAGGGGTTTAACTCATAAAGACCCAGTGCTACTTTTATGGCCGGTCCAAAATAAAAAACAAAAAGTGATTTATCACCACTTATTATGACATTATCCTCTCTATTTTGCGTTTTTTCAGTGAACATCATGTATTTTCTTATATTTAATTCACTGATTATGTGGATTTTCTTAAAAGCTCACATTAAAGTGAATGATTATTATAGAGAAATTGAAGAACAGTGACTTTTTTCTGTTAAATCTCTCATTAACAACATAAACCCAGTGTGTCCATCTGCTGTCACTGATCCAACTCTATAGGTTTTACTGATGAATCAATGTTGAAGACAGTGACGGTGTTTCCATGGTAACTACAGAGCCTCTGAACATCCAAATGGGGTCATACCTGATGACTATGAAAAGAAAGACAACTATATTTTACACCAGTATTTACATTATTAGTGGATCAACAGGGATTAAACTGTTTATATCAGTAGATGGTGGATGTTTGGGTCTTTATGGGTTAAAAAAGGCTGAATATAGAGAAAATTTCACATTTCACGGACACAAATGGGTTACTGACAACATGATATGATGTATAGTATCCCTTAAAAATGTTGATTCTCACAAAAAAACTAAAGGTTTTGTGATAAATCTGTTAGGGTTTACTCATTTATGCTGATTGCTATATATTCTATGTTCTAAATATGCAAAAAAAACAACTTAAATATAAAGTAGGTGAATTATTTGCATTGTTAAAACATCCTGTATAGGCTGCTTCTGTTCAATGCATTTTTATCTTGTTGCAAAAATGCAGGAAATGCCCCCTTAACTGCATCTAAATGTTAGTTTTAACAGCATTTTTGTCCTTTAAATGGCACTTTGTATCCCTTATCTTGAAACCAAACTTATAATTGAGGGGTCGTTGCAGACACAATTGCTCTCCAGCTGACTAGTTAAGAGCCCCCCTATTGTCTGCCAATGGAGTCAAGTCCCAGTGAATAGTGATTCCTCGTGGAGAGGCTTCAGAATAACAAAAGGACGATAATCTAAAAGCCAAAGATCATTTACATGAGAGGGGGAGGCTGTGGGGTGACAAAGATCCATGCTTTACGCACACAGGACAACAGACGGAGGGGGGGCATTTATGTGGAGGATTTGAGGAGCAAAGAGCAAATACAAGGGCTTTAGAATAAATCCCTGAGCAGAAAAAAAGGGTTGAAGAAGTTGAAGTTGTGCGACTCACCAGACGCGCTCAGGTCCAGGACGCTTTGGAGGAGCAGCCCGATCCAAAGAGCGCATGGACATCTCCAAAGGCGCAGGCTCGTCTCTGCCCGAGTTGGATACATTCCTCCGGTTCTGTGTTAAACCTTCGCCCGCTTTTCACATCCACTACCTGCAAAAGTCCAATTCAGAGCCCCTTCCAAAAAAAAAAAAAAAAAAAAAAATCCCAAAAAGTCTGGAAAAACTACGGAGCGCCGGGAAAATATTGCGTCACAGCAGGACTCAGAAAAGTCAACCCTCGGTAAAAGTGTGTGAGTGTGGAGGACAGTTGTGTCTCCTCTCCTCTGTCTCTACTCCAGACTCACTTTCCCCCGTTTCTGTCTCTCTCCAACTGAGCGCACTTCTTCCTCCAAACTTCTGTGAAAGGCTGGTGTCCGCAGGATCCACATGGCTGAGGTCGGCCGTGAGGCGCCACCCTGTGGACACTGGAGGAACTGACGGCGGCTCTGCCTGACCTCATCAACCAAATATTTAATCAAGAACTGAATCAAACCACATCTACCTGCAGAATTTAGCAATGTCATCATTTCATTGTAGCTTTTCTGTTTTTTAAAGGTTTAAATGAGTATGCGTACTTATTTGTCAGTCTCAGAAAATACAGGACATATGTGCACAGTATTCAAAATACTCCAAAAATTTTGAACAGGTTCCAAAAAGGTTTGCTTTATGTCTTGTTTTGTCACCTGCCTAGGGACTGCAGATGAAACATACTTATTTTTCACCATGTAATTCTGGTATATTTACATAAGTGTATTTTTTGTACAGCAATGAATGAATGTACATGGTCACAAATAAACTAATAAAAAAGATTTTAGAAATAAAAACAAAATGGCTTCTATCTATCTATCTATCTATCTATCTATCTATCTATCTATCTATCTATCTATCTATCATCATCCTTTCTTCCTTCTTTCTTTCTTTTTTCAGTAGTTCTTATAATCTTTTTACAGTGGAAATATACTTTTTTTATCCAAGTACCCCAAACTCTCACTTCAGCAATTTTACTGCAATAGGGAAAAAAAAATTGGCTACATTTATTCCTGTGCCAGAGATGTCTGTTTATATTTTCAAAACTTTGTGAATAACAACATATATTTAACTGAAATATATAGAATTAATAAATAAGAATTTAAGCAAATTTTGTGTCAAATGTAAACTGAAAAGTTTCCTCTTTCATTAAGAAGAAAATAATTAAATTGTTCATAATTACCATAATTTTCAGAGTATAAGTTACATAGTTTGGCTTGTCCCATGACTTATACTCTGGTGCAACTTTATATATGTTTTTTTCTTTATGATTCATTTTTTACAGGTGACACTTATACTCCGGTGTGACTTATAGTCCAATAAATATGTTAATAAATGAACCTTACATCAGCAACAAATAATCACCTAACTACACAAACCAACTAATTTTGAATAATATCAAATAGAATGTTTTTAAAAATGTTACCAAAGCTTAAACAAGATGACTGACAATAAAACTACTCTATGAATGTATTTATTGTGTTTCATATTTTAGCATTAATTCTCATTATTTAGTTTGTATTCGATACATGATGACTTATTCAATGTATTGTTCCCCAAAAAAGTCAAGTACTTATTCCATGTACTTCACTTTAGGAACCCTTAATGTAAACAGCGAGTTCATCAGTATCTGTTTTTGAATTAACAACAGCACAAAAAATAAGCTGTATTTAATCAAAAATCACTGCAATTTGGGAATGCCATTAAGTCACCAAAACAACGACTTCCAAACAATAGTCATCATATGCAGATAAAAACATTCATAGCATCCAATTTACTGCTTGGAATTGGGTGGAAGTATCGGAATTTAACATCGTATGTCAACTAAACTCTGACAATCTGCTTTGAATTAGAGCTTGTTGAGCTATGAGTCACTTCCAAAAATCATGTCATGTTTGATAAAAGCTCATAAACGTGTCCCTGTGTCTTCTCTTATACACGCTCTCGCTCTAAGTGTGGATTAAAGCGCCGTCCAGAAGTATGGATTGATAAACAGCTGTTGCTTAATGTACGGTTGGATTATGTGATAATGATCCATCTGGGCCTGATTATTTGTGGCAGCGGTGGCTTTAGATTCAGGCCAAACACACTCTACCTTTTTTTTTTTTTTACAATAACTAGATGAATTACCCAGCACATTAAAACCATATCCAAATGTTTAACTCGGTGAACTTGATTTGATTTCCATCCATGCATTACGTGTACAAAGACAAAGACAGATGAATGGAGGAGAGAGGGAGTGTGGGTTTTTTTTTGTGTTCTCCGACAATCACATCCGCAGACAGGTTAACCACGCAAACACACACACACACACACACACACACATCTACGATTAATTCCAGAGCCTTACAGTATTATTAACCCACCTCACCTTCTCCTCCATAACTCCACACCTTGTTTCATTTTACTGTTCACTTCTGGCTTTTGACACATACTTTGTCTCTGCGTGTGTGTGCGTACACTCACGACGCTTTGAAAGACTAATACCAGCGTTTTTTTTGGGCAGGAAAGAATGGTAGCAATTTAGCATCTCCGGTTCTCCCATATTGTGACCCACCACTACTCATTAGAAGGAAATATCATCCTCTCTGAAGTGTGTTTTGATTTAACCGTTGCAGAGTAAAAGACGCACGTATGAAGAGTGTCAGGGAGGAACGGAACACATGTAACGGGATTAGGTGTTTAGGATACAAAATATGAGTAACTGTAGTCTGTTACAGTTACAGTTTTAACCCTCTATCTTCTTGCTCGACCATATGGTTTAGTAAATTTTCGGTCACTATATGTAGAGTACCGACCTTATCTAAATCTAATTGAACCAAGAAAGATTATTATTATTATTATTATTATTATTATTATTATTATTCATTTATTCATTTCAGGTATTTCAGTGAACATAATGGGCACAAGCCACCTCCTGCCAGTCACAGTTTTCAACAAAAAGTATCATTAAACATGCAGGAGGGGAAAGACAACAAAAAACATTTACCTGAAAGGGAGTAGGAAAAAGAAAACGTATTTAATCCTACCCCCATTTACATTAAGATAAAAATCTCTGAAGACATTTTGACTGTTTGTGGTGGAAATATGAAAGATATGAAATCTTTTATTGTCCTATCATAGTATAAGATGCCTTCCTGAATATAATTATATTATTTGATACCACAAACATTTTTTTTAAATTAGATAAGTAATATTTTTTTAAAGATATGCTCAAACAAATGGTTGATTTGTGTCTTTATGGTCAGAAAAAAAAAATCCTCTCTGAAGTGTGTTTTGATTTAACTGTTGCAGAGTAAAAGACGTACATATGAAGAGTGTCAGGGAGGAACGGAATACATTTAACGGGATTAGGTGTTTAGGATACAAAATATAAGTAACTGTAGTCTGTTACAGTTACAGTTTTAATGCATGGTAATCAGAATACCATTACATTTTTGAAAATCAGTGGATTACATTCTGTTATTTTCTGTCATTTCACAAATCTAGTTTCCCACGCATTTCCCATAATCCCTTGATACAATATGCGACGCAAATATTCTGATGATTTGTGTTGAGTGTAAGTTGTGGGAACGAGTCAGTCTGTCAAGTCCAGGTCAAGATAATGGAGGCGGAGTCAGAGTCAGAGGCAGGGAAAGAGCAAACAGATCAGAGCCAGTGCAAGAAGAACACATACCTTGGTTGAAAATAGAAGCAGTACTTCACCTAAACCCAGTACATTTCAACCTCAGGGTCGTGACCCCACCTGAGGGCATCTGGAATTCAAATGAGGTCACCTGAAATTTTAAGTAATTGGTAAAAAAAAAAAATAATAATGATAAAAATTACTAGTAAACAGATTTTTTTTTTAAATAATTCCGAGTCTTTAATGAGACTGTGGTACTGTTTATCTTTCTTCATTGTTGTCAATTTAAGATGCTGCAGTTCTTTCATAATTCATAGTTGTAGTTATTGTTTGTTCAGTATTAATGTTCATCCTTATAAATACAGGCTCCACTGACTGTACATATCCTGACCAAGGAAAATCAAATTCTTATTCTGTACAGTAATCGGAGAGGGGATGGATGTCGATGGCGATGACAAGGATAATATTGAGCTTAGGGGGGGCATTGGATACAGAGCGATATAATGCCTCTACCTGTTGCAATTTTTTTTTTTTTTTCCTGGGTGGGGCCTCATGATGACGCAAGGTTGAGAACCACTGATGTAACTCATTGTAAATCAGTAACATCATCAGCCTTTTACCATCTCAAAAACATTGTTAGAATGAGAGGTTTAGTCTCAACCAGACTTGGAGAGACTTATCCATGCATTTATCTCCAGCAGGTTAGACTACTGTAACGGCCTTCTCACTGGAATTTCTAAACAAGCTGTAAGACATCTGCAGTACATCCAGAAGGCTGCTGCTCGGGTTCTGACTAGAACCAGGAAGTATGACCATATTAGTCCTTTCTCAGGTCTCTGCATTGGCTTCCTGTGGCTCAGAGAACAGACTTTAAAACAGCTCTGCTGGTGTAGAAGTCTCTCCATGGTCTAGCACCAAAGTACATCTGGCATGTTCATCACATCTTGGACCATCTCAGAC
>JAPTGZ010000019.1:2825549-2837229 GCA_029814645.1 Fowleria isostigma
ATCACTCCTAAAACCTAATCGATTGTTCCTTGTGTCATTTCCTTCATGTCCTGAAAGTTTCATCAAAATCCGTCCAGTAGTTTTTGCATAAAATTGCTAACAGACAGACACACAGACAGACAAACTGTCTGTCTGACAGACGCCGGCAAAAACATAGACTCCTTGGCGGAGGTAAAAAGTGTGTTAGCAAAGCAAAGGAAGCTGAATTAATTTGATTGTTATTTTGTGAAAAAGGGAATGGAAGTCTGTTAGTTATTCTTCTTCCCACTCCTTTTCAAGCGTCCAAAATTTTGTTTGTCTGTGTCATATAAAAATAAAATAAATAAAAATAAATTAACTAGCTTAAGGTCAGTGGTGACTGCAGCTGTGTGTCCGTATGTCCTGTGTGAGTGACATGACAGAGAGAGAGAGAGAGAGAGAGAGAGATAAATACTGGTACGTATTATTGACATCAAGTCCAGTGACATTGTGATGAACTGATACCACATCGGTTCCATCGACAGAAATACAGCTGAAGACAGAGAGGATAGTTCACAAGTACCAGTCGTTCTCTGGGACCGTTCTTACCAGAATCGTACTCGCCGAGTTCACATGACTGGACTCCGTGTTCTTGACTTTGAGAAACAGCCACAATCACAAAACTACTAGCATGCGCCTGCGATGCAAGGTCCACACAATGAGAAGACGCAGTTTTGTGTTTTCAACACTTTAGATGGTGATGTGAGGGTGGAGCATTTTTAAGATTTTCACTTTGGAGGGTGGTTTCACTTTTTTGGCGTTTTCAACCCCAAAAAATGCTGTTGCCGTGTAGACGAAAGGCAAAAATGCTAAAATATTTTGCTGTTTTCACCTGAGAGTGTTGTTGTAAAAACTGGGCCTAAGTCTTTCCTTCCTTCATTCCTTCCATCCATTCGTCCACGCATCCATCCATTTGTCCATCCATCCATCCGTCCATCTGTCCCTCCGTCCATCCATCCATCCATTCATGGGTCCATCCTCTTATCAGGGTCCATCAGCTTAAGCAGAGAAGCCCAATCCTCCCTCCCCCCACCTCCCTCAACTCCTCCAGGAGACATACAGGCATTCCCAGTCTAGCTAAGACATACAGTCCCTCCAGCATGTCCTGGGTGTGTCCCAGTTGGACATACCCAAAATGCCTCCCCGGGGAGGCATCGGGGAGACATCCTGACCAGATGCCCAAACCACATCAGCTGGCTCCAGTTGATGTGGAGGAACAGAGGCTGTACTTGAGGCTCCTCCTAGTTGGCTGAACCCCTCACCCTATCTCTAAGGGAGAACCTAGTCACCCTGTGGAGGAAACTCACTTTTTGTGTAATCACTACAGATGCATTTGAAACCAAAAACAGTAACCAAAAAACAAACAAAAACAGAACAAACAAAGGCAATCATCTGTTTTGTTTGGGTTTTTTTTTTTTTTTACCTTTTTTGGCTGCAGTGTCTGATTCTGCCTCTGAAGGCTGATGTTGAGTTGCTGCTGTTTGTACTGCTGATGATGATGATGGCACTGAGCTCTTCGGAGGGCTGTATGACTGGCTGCCAAAGTTCTGTCTCTTCAGTTTGGCATCACCCTCAAGCTTCTCCAAAGCAGCCATCTGACACTGCTCTACTGTAGACACAAGCAATCTGCAGAACTGACAGCAACAGGAAACAAGTAGTAAGGAAATGATACATGAGCACTGTTTTGTGGCAATGGAGGCGTCGTCTGTTACCTATCAATACTGAACGGGGGTAAACATTAGACAGGTAAATCAAGACAAGTCCAGATAAAATTGAGACAACTGAAGTGTTGTTTTATTTTTGTTTCAGTGTAATTTGAGGGTCAATTTGTGTCTTTAATTCCTGTTTGTACCAGTCAAATGTTTGGACACACCTGTTTTTTCTTTATTTTTATGACCTTCTTACATTGTAGATTATCATGAAGGCATCAAAACTATGAATGATTATATATGGAATTATGTAGTTAAAAAAAGAGTAACATAATTCAAAACATGTTTTATTTTCTAGATCCTTCAAAATAGCCACCCTATGCTTTGATTACTGCTTTGTCCATTCTTGGCATATTCTGAATGAGCTTCATGAGGTAGTCACCTGAAATGTTTTCCAACAGTCTTGAAGAAGTTCCCAGATGCTGAGCTCTTGTTGGCCATCTGCGGCCCATCTCATGTCATTTAAAAGAGAAGGTGTGTCCAAACTCTTGACTGGTAGTGTATGTAGTATAAAATATATACAATAAAAATGTTTTAAAAGACAAGATATGCTGAAAATGTATCTTGTTTATTTGCTCTAAGCCACAATATTCCAATCTCATTGTACATTCTAACAATAAAGACTATTCTATTCTATTCTATTCTATTCTATTCTATTCTATTCTATTCTATTCTATTCTATTCTATTCTATTCTAGTACTAAAATTGACCAATATAGGTACACTTCTCTCAGAGGAATATCAGTATCAATGTCAGTAATTGTTTCAATTGTTTGCTGCCTGACACTTAATGAAGCTGGCATTGATTACATTATGTCTATAATAACGACATGATACTAAAATTAAAATTATTGGATACATATTTGAACTTGAGAAATACAACAGAGCTGTAGAGTGTAAAACATACCTCTGCATAGTCAAGTTTGCCATCCTTGTTGACATCAGCTAATGAGAAAATGGTATTCACCTCCTCAGTGGTCATCTTTTCACCTCTCTGAAAGATTTAAAATATTTATTTTTTAATAAAAATGTTTCACATTTGAACCTTAGGTTTTGTGCGAGGCATTTGTCATTGGAAAAGTACAACAGTATGAAAATACTTCACTACAAATAAAGGTGTTACTTAATTTAAGTGTACTTATAATCAGAAAAATATATGTCAATATGAAAAGTAAAAATGGTCACTTCATAGTTAAATGGTTGCTGCTAATGTTTTACTGCCATACACAAAGGTTTTGGATTCATATTACTACTACATCGTGTTCATGTTGCATTTTATATCTGTAGATGTTGACTCATTGGAAGTAGTTTAAATATTTCAGGGTAGTTCAAGGTGAGAAATTATGTTCTAGCCTATAAGATGATGATCTGTTTGTAGATTTAATCGTACCAAAGTGATGAAAATCTAACTGTAACTGAACTGCTTTGAGATACTCACAGTAGTCAGAGCCTTCTCCAGTTCACTGTGTGTGATGTATCCATCACCATTCACATCCATTTTTCTGAAAGCTCTCATCAGCTCACTTTCTTCTGTCTTCCTCTCACACTTGAGAATTTCACAGAAGTCATCAAAGTTCAGTTTAGACGTTCTAGGCGTCCAATATTTATTGAGAGTTGCAAGAGATGGATTTCTACCGGCCTGCTGGAGCACTGAATAGAATGAATGAAAAAAGACAAGTAAACCTAAAGCTTTATGTCTGGCTGCTCTACTACAACACCTTTTTAAAAGCAGTAACTGAAAAATGTAAACTATATGAGGACTACTAACATTTCAGTTTGGAAATAAAATCTAATAAACCTTTAGGAATTTACAACCAAAGGTTCTATATTTCTGAAGTCTTTCAGGTATTTCAGGAGTTGACACATACAGTGTCTATGTTTTTCATTAGATGACACCATCTGCATAACACATTACGTTTAGGTAGGTTTTAGTAGCATCATAATGACAATCAGTTCTACTGGCCTCAGGTTTTGGTGTTTTGGATTTGTAGAGGACCACCCACTGAACTAGTTAGCTTAGCTGGTATTTGATTTTTATAAGGTCTTACCACGACAAAGCTGCTGCTTTGAAGCTATATTTGTTAAACTTGACCTAAATACAGTCAGGTATGCAGCTCTGCATTTCACGTAGAAAGCCTCCTCTTCTTCAGAAGGACGCGGTGATTCTTGAAAAGACATTTTTAGACGTAGCCTTTGAACGCTTGCTGACACGCCAAGGTTTAGAAGCTAAATATGACAGCAAACGTGGATTACAAACTTTTGTTTTTAGCTTCTCGTCGGATCATAATAATCATATTTTATCATACGATATACTGTTTTTCCCACATCTGTAGGGATAACTGCTTCGCTATTCCTGTCTGTTGCTAGGTAAACAAAAACTGGTCCGTTTACTAAAACAACACTGAAGAAACAAACACTAAGAGTTCCTATAACCGGTAAAACATTAATCTATTGCAATTTCTGGGCTAAAATATTGAAATAATTCCTAAAACGATTTTAAGCTTGAAATGTAAATTGTTTTTTGTTTTATGTGTGATTTTTTTTGATAAGGGTACGGTGGAACTTTATATTCAACGGACATGTTTGACCCGGACTGTGTGGATGTAGCAAAGGCGCCGGTTTTATAAATTCGTTGCAAACGCGCTTCTATGAAAACTGCACTTTAAACGTAATACAACGTGAGTATGATTAATTTTGAACAAATAAGAGATGTACAGTCTACATTAGTATTTTTTTTAAACTGATGAACACTTGTCTTTACATTTATATGTGTTTTTACTGTCGGAGAAGGAAACACCATGGACAACGCCCGACGTGTAAGTACATAAACTATATCTCTAAACAACAGTGTAGATAAATTTGACTTTATTTTGATTTCCTATTTCTGTTTCGTTGCTGTCGTTTTAAATAGAAACCAACTTCTAAAATCCCTGTACCTGCTAAAGTCCCCCCATCGTCGACAAAAAGGACTCAACCAGGTCTGTTCAAACACCTCCTTACACTTTTATGAAGAGATGACATGTGATAAAAGATGTTGCAAAGTCCAGAATACATGTATAACTAAACCGCCCAGCCTTTTAGATTACTGTACGTCTGTTTCTGTGATGGTGTTACTGTGCTATGCTTTGACAGCTGGTCCAGAGCAGGTTCACATTCATACCTCTGAGTCTGCACTAAACGGCTAACCAGGATCTATACACTTTTGAGGAAATTTGTCTACAAGTTGAGAATAACACAGAGGATGTGGGCTTGTAACCAGAAAGCCACCAGTTATACATCTTTATATTTTACACTGGAAATAATTTACTTTAAAAACTTTAGTTAATCTTGGGCACGGCACCATATAGTGTGACTGTTGGACAGTATTTTGCTGGAAAGTGTGTTTGTATTCACTTATCTCAAATTACCTAATTAAATTTTGACATTTTAATAGTCTATTCCATTCTTTTACTAAAAGAATTTTTGCTGTTACGCTACTTAAAATGTTGTAGCTTTTTGCTGGAAGATGCAATGCACTGAGCTGATATATTTGTCAGTACAGGGAGCCTTAAATGTTTGCTTGAAATTGATATTTTAGGACCACTAGGATCACATGTGTGTGTGTGTGCGTGTGTAAGTGCTTGTATGTACATATATGTATGGATGTGTGTGTATTTAAAAAAAAAAAAAAAATTATCCCATGTGGGCAATTCATTGGCAGCTTGCCACAGACAAAACATTCAAAGTGTAATGTGTCAGACATGAGTAGTGTTGGGAGGATTACTTTTGAAATGTATTCTGTTACAGATTACAGATTACATGCCCAAAAAATTAATCAATATTATAATCTGTTGCATTAGTCAATATGAGTATCGTAATCCAAAAAACTTGGATTACTTTAACATCTTGAATTTTAATATAAAGTGAATGTAATAAATCGCACCATGTACAATGTGGTCATTGTAAACAGAATGATTGTTGTGTTCTGTTTTAGAGCTGGATGAATGTATTCGGTCTAAGCCTCATAAACACCGATGAACATGTGATGTACTAGTACAACCCAAAGGAATTTATTGGTGTTTTGTCTGGTTATAGAAAAAGAGACAAGAAAAAATGTCCCAATATTAAAATATTCACATCTGCATTCTTCTTGTTGCACTGCACGGTAATATTGCGTTCTCCTTTCTTATCTCCGTTTGATGTGAAGTACTGCTTGTATTAAAGAAAATGAAAGAAAGTAATCCATTGATTTTTAAAAATGTAACTGTATTCTGATTACCATGAATTAAAATCGTAACTGTAATGGAATACAGTTACTCATATTTTGTATTCTAAATATGTAATCTCATGACATGTTACTCCCCAACACTGGACATGAGTAATATATAAATACAAGATACATTATTAAAAGACAACGATAAATAGATACATTAAATAAATAACGATAAACTAAAAGACAAAAGGCTGAAAGACCCTGTTATTACTGCTAACATTAAAATGATGGAATAAATGTCATCTAAAGTGACTGCTGTCAGAGTTTGAAAGTGTGATGGCTGATGGAATAAAATATTTTGAATATCAGTTGGTTCTCTGAGGGGCATGGCAGCGCCGACCTGAGGGCATCAAAGTAAATGTGTTGAAGATGCTGTGCTTAATTTGTAGGCAAAGCCAAACTCACTGCACAAGACAACCAAGTCCCAGACTCAGAGTTGGAAAAGTAAGTATATTAACTTCTCTGATTTTTTCTCTTTGTTTTTCTATTGTATTGTTGACAGGGCTGCACGATATTGGAAAAAAATAACATTGCGATTATTATTATTTTATTTTAGTTAGTTTTTTTTAACCCTGTGATCTATATTGTGATTTTGTTCATCATTTTCTGATTTCGTTCTTTTTTTTTCTGATTTTTTTTCTTCTTTTTTGTGATTTCCTTCTTTGTTTTCTCTGATTTTCCTTGTTTTTGGTGATTTTCTTCATTTTCTGTGATTTTCTTTGTTTTAATTGAATTTCTTTGTTTTCAGTGATTTTCTTCTTTTTTCTCAGATTTCCTTTGTTTTTGATTATTTTCTTTGTTTTTGGTGATTTTCTTCATTTTTGGTGATTTTTCTTTGTTTTCAGTTATTTTCTTTGTTTTATAGATTTTTTGTTTTCTGTGCTTCGTTTTCTCTGATTTTCTTCATTTTTGGTGATTTTCTTCTTCATTTTTGGTAATTTTCTTCCTTGTTTTCAGTGATTTTCTTCATTTTCTGTTATTCTTTGTTTTCAGTGATTTTCTCTTGTTCATTGTTCGTTTTTTAATGTTGTTACCAGCAACTGCGTGACGGGTACCCTTGAAATTAGATGTGAACACGCCGAGTTCATTTACCTCTTAAATTGCAAGACCTGCGATGTGACTTTTGTGCACACATACCTTGCAATGACGATGCTCAAACGATATATTGCACAACTCTAACTGTTGATTGATTGCGTTTTTTTGGGAGTACAAACTCTTAACACATCCCAAGTCTGCCCTAGAGCCCAGAGTCACAGACTTCCAGAGAACTCCCTTTTATGAGTTGCTATATTTCAATTGCCACACTTTCCTGATGGTCATAATGACATATCCGAATTTAATGACAGGAGACACAGAATGATGGAAATCCATCATTGGCCAAATTATCAGTGATTTACATAGCACTAAAAATAGTTGTATAAGAGTCACTTAACACAAGAACCATTTCCTTAGCCAAGGCTGACATTTTGTGTCTGGCCCATCCATCAGAGCAAGCATTAGTTTTTAATTTTATAGTTCTGTCACTAATATGTTACATGAGCTGGGTTTATCGTACATTCATAATACTCACTTGGTTATGTCATATTAGCACACAGGACAGAGCCAAAGCTGGAGCACAAAGGTGGAAAATGATGCAGGTTTACAGTAAAATATGGGTTTTATGGACAAATACTTAAGGTGAGACACTCCAGGTGAATAGGGTAAAATTTTAATATAAAAATATCACCATGAAATGTCCTCAGTTGATTATTTACACAAGTATGGGAAAAAATGTATTACAAGTTTTTGAAATTTGTAAGTTTAATTATGCAAATCAGGCATTTTCTCATTGAATATGTACAATTTTGCATATATTTTTGGTAGATCTGAACATATAATAAAACCAGGTGCAAAATAGTTTTTTTTTTAAATTTTTTTTAAACACAAGATTAAAAAAATAAAGAAGGATTTAAGGATATCTGCTTTCATCACATTAGAAATCAAAATATGCTGTCCATAGCCTTAAAAAAAATAGATTTTTGACATTTGTTTGGATTAAAATGTTACATAAATTAGGCCAGGAATGATTTATTAACAAATCCTTTTGTAAATATTTTCAGAACACTGCTAAGTGTTATAGTGGTAATTATTATTTAGGTATTAATATTCATTTTATATACTTTGGTAACCCTCATTTTGCCTTAGGGTCATGTTGAACTTTATTTACGGAGAACGTGTCCTTGTTGTTTAGTCCTAAAGTGTAAACTGTCCTCTTGTTTTGAGTCGCATCGCAAGGTCCTGTAATGTAGGAGGTAACAACATTGAAAAATGATCAATGAACAAGAGAAAATTACAGAAAATGAAGAAAATTGCAAAAAACAAGGATGAAAATCACTGAAAATGAAGAAAATCACCAAAAACAAAGAAAATTGGAGAAAATGAAGAAGAAATCGAAGGAAACAAAGAAGAAAATTAACAAAAACAAAGAAAAAATATCACTGAAATTAAAGAAGAAAATGACCAAAGACAAAGAAAATCACCAAAAATTAAGAAAGCACTCTGAGAGCACAGACCTCCGCCAAGCATGATATTCCCCCCAATATTGTGACTCACACCAAAGTAATAATCATACATTTATTTGCTTATAGTTTTAAAGTAAAGTGAAGTCGCTAACAGACAGACTGCGGGAGCACACTGCCCCGGTACCTGGCCCCTCCCTCTTCCTCACACACACAGCTCAGTGAAGCACTGGTAGCCCCACCCACAGCCACATGGAGGAGAGAGGAGAGACCGTAACTAGCACCATTCGAACCGAATTTGCGCATTTGGACGGGAGTAAAATGTTGGATCACTCCCAAAATCTAATTTATTGTCCCTTGTGTCATTTCCATCATGTCCTGAAAGTTTCAGCCAAATCTGTCCAGTAGTTTTTGCATAAAGTTGCTAACAGACAGACCGACAAACGCTGGCAAAAACATAAACTCCTTGGCGGAGGTAACAACAAAGAAGAAATGTCTGAGAAAATGTAGAAGAAAGTTGCCAAAAATGAAGAATATTGCAATACAGTATGTACTGCAGGGTTAAAAAAAAGTCGCAATGTCAGTTTTTTACAATATTGTACAGCCCTAATACACACACATACATGTACAAATACATATGCCTTCAACACCTTCATATTGCTAAAAATATAACGAATCCTTGCTTGTCTGTTTCGTCTTGTCTTCATCATCTGTATGTAAAGTCAGTATGTTGTCATGTTTGGTCTTGCATCACTCAAAAAAAAAAAAAAAAAAACTGGATAGAAAATTTTAAGATAGCCTACATTTAATTTTTGAAGAAGCCTGTTTTTTTTTTTTTACCTCTACTGTAAACCGTTAACCTCTGTCATAACTTGTTACAGTCATCTCTTTCTGCTCTTTTTGCTTTGACCAGACTGGAGTACCTGCGATCCAAACTGGAACAATCATTGGATGAATTCATCAAGGCCAGGAAAGAGCTGGATGAAATCTTGGTGAGAGACTTTTTCCTTTGGTCTTAAATCTCTAGAATAGGCGGAAACACGTCTGCCTCCATCATATCTGTGCCAGTGAAAGATGAGGGTTTTATTAGAATCTGAATATTCACTTCTGTCATGACGTTATCTTTCAGAATAGCCGCCTCCTCCATGTCATTTTTGTCCTTTTTCTTTCAATTTGCTAGCTTGTTCGTGTTCTTCCTCTTTCCTTCTGTCAGTACTGTTTTTTTTTTTGTTTTGTTTTTTTTTGTAGTTTGCTTGTTATTATCTCTTGGATTCTGTATTTTAATTAGTCACCAGAGGGCAGCAGCGAACAAGGACACCCCCTCGGTGAGTCTCCTGCTGAATTGAGGGCTGAGCTCCAGAGGCACAGACAGCTGAGTGAGTCCCATCTGCAATATGTGTGGAAAAAGTCAGGTCAAACGTGAGCCATTCCCACTTTTTAACCTAACCATCATGTCATTTTCATCATTTCAGCGGCCAGAGTAGAGGCACTTTGGAAAGAAAAGAAACATCCCAGAAATCACAATCAAGGTACTTGTCCTATCAGTAATTCATGGAGGCTAAATTGAATTACACTGATCATTAAGAGGCTTTTAACATCGGTTATACACAGCTTGTGTACTTTTTATGCGTATCGTGTGTTCCTCATTAATGCTCCGGTCACACTTCTCCTCACTATCACTGACTGTTGTGATTGTGACCTTATCTCTAGGTCTTCAAAGAGCAACAAAAATGTTTTTCATCTCAATTGTTTGGTCAATTAAGCATGAGCAGGAGAACAAATGCAGTCACAAGGCTTGTTTGATTTCCAAGAACGTTCCTATTTTCTATTACTCCTCTATTTAATTTGCTTCTTCCTGCATCATCTCGGCGATTTAACTTTAACAGCATCAATGAGCGTTTGTTTGAGCCGGTGAGACAATCGTGTGCTCTGCGACCTTTGCAGAAAAACAACAGTTTGTTATGGCTACACAAACAACTCAATGAGTAGATTTCCTAGGGAAAGAATTAATTTAATTATTTTAGGCACATATTATGCCTGCGGCAAAGCAATTCTTGTGATCCAATCATACAATGGTGACTTGTGGAAAATGAATGGGAGTTATTGTCACAAGTGGAGCTTGTTTTCCGATAAGGTTGTTAGAAATTATTTTAATTAGTTCCAGTAAGGGAGCTGAACATACATGATGCATTGTGGATCCACACCCCAGGAATGTCACATTTTTGTCACATGGCGGATCCGTGAAATTTATCAGTTTTGCATAAACCTCCTTACAACAACAGACTTCACAATGTCAAGGCAGATAGCTGTGGGAGAGAATTGGCCCTCTATGTGCATTGAGACACACATTTTAAGTAAACAAACTGTTATTCAAAGCTGCTGAAGAGTTCTGCCCTATATCTGCTGGGAGCGTGAAATCTGGACAGATGATGTTGATGGTTTTGTGCATGATCCTTTTCCAGTGTAAAATGTTTGCTTAGATGTGCAACTGTGGCCTTATGGCTTTGGTTGCCTGTGCTGAATACAAGAGGGGGGGGTTATGAGAGATTATATGTTCTGGATGTTAACATTGTCAAGTACTGTAAGTACTGTATAATATACCGAGTCAGGCTTATGTGTGGAACTTGGAGCTGAAGATTTATGAAATGGGGGTTTGTAGAAAGATTTGACTAATGTCGCTGCCACTTTAGAGGTTTTCTTGAGGAAAACACAAGTGATTGATTTATAGATCATTGTACTGTTTTCCACTCATATATTCAATACTTGATTTATCTACCCTTATTACACTTTAGGGTAAAAAACTGAAATATATGCAATCTACTTTAAAGTTCTTTTATTTAACGGAGGCGCTTGGAGCAGCTGAAGACAGGCTGTGTTTGTTGTATCATATTTGGGCCAGTCTGCAGAAACCTTTTGGGGGATTACAATGTGAAGTCATGCTCATATAACAGAAGATCATAACATTTAAAAACAAAGGAATGCTATTCACATTACGGCTGCACAGTATTGGAAAAAACCTGACTTGGGAAATTTTTTTTAACCCTGTGAAATTATATATATATATAACCCTAACCCATTTTTTTTTCTTTTTCTTTAATTTTCTTCTTTGTTTTCAGTGATTTTATTTTTTTTTTTTGGTGGTTTTCCTTTTTTTATTATTTTTCTTTGTTTTCAGTGATATTTCTTTGTTTTCTGTGATTTTTC
>JAPTGZ010000019.1:3009290-3030813 GCA_029814645.1 Fowleria isostigma
TATTCTATTCTATTCTATTCTATTCTATTCTATTCTATTCTATTCTATTCTATTCTATTCTATTCTATTCTAAATCTGCTTTTAACTGGAATCTGATAAGAAATACTCCATAAAAAGAAAATCACCATTCATTTAAAACATGTCAGGGTTTCGCTTTTTAAACAAAATATTTCCAGTGGTTTAAATCAAATTCCACATCACGACTCCACTGGATCCAGTGTATCCAGTCCACCAGGATCCTCCGACACACACACACACACACACACACACACACACACACACACACACACACACACACACACACACACACACTGTACTGGTGTTTAATTACATTAATATGCAATATCAGTCGTTAGTAGCTCTTCAATTATGAATGAAGATGTAATGACACCACCATTAATATTTAATTAAAGGGCAATAAAGTGTTATTTGGCAGCATTACAAAACTAGACACTAATAAAGGAATGTCTTTAGCCAGTAATTATTGAAGACAGAGAAGCCCTGATGCTCTTAAAATTTAACTGCCTGAAAAGGTAAATACAGAGGACACACAGAGGTCAGTGGATTGTACACATTTATGTATCCACACCGACTTCACTCTCATTGAGGTCTCTGTGATCAAACTCCACAGAATCGCTGACAGCATTAAAGAGAACGACTTCTTATCTGCTCAATGCAAAGCACAACATGACAGCAACCTAACATACAAATGGGAGGAAAAAGGGAAGTGAATTGGTACTATACAGATGGTAAAATCCCCATGGAATAGTCTGAATATCCTTCCTTGTGGTAGCCTGGAGCCAGGTAAACAAGCCAGTGAGTCAAGTGGAGTTCAATACACTTCAGAGTCGTTGATTTCTGCTCTGTTTTCTTGATCGATAACACTTAAGGATGCTTAATGTGGCATATTTTTTCCTCTCGCTCTTCAAATACGGAATCTCATCACTATTTATTTAGAAATCTGTAGAAGAAGCTGAAGAGCCCAGTAGGCAGAACAAAGTTTGCCCAGGCAGGAATGCATGATGCCAGCAAGCACAACGCATTGCTTCGCATCAGACACCCATGCGGTGACATTGAGATGCTAAAGCTGTAGCTTGTTTACACAAGTTTCTCCCTTTTCTTCTCTCAGAGGCCAGCATTTAGTCAGACAATGGGCACAATGTGGCCCTCATCTGTGAGTGGGCTGGACCAACAAGGCCAGCAGTCAGCTGGGTAAGTCTGGTTTGCTCTGGAGTGGATGTTTACATCAGTGGGAGGAAGCATTGTTTTAACCTAGAAGGGCAGTATACACACACAACTTCTGAGGCAATATCAATGTTGGTATCATTGAGTGGAAAAGTATTTTTCATGACAAAGCCTAATTAATTTATATCATTGATTATCATTTTATCTTTTTTGTCTCTAGCTTTCAACATAATGTTTTGTGTAGTAACATTTTAAGCAGAGTATGTGTCAAAAGGACTATATAACAATTCATAGGACTCTGAGAGAAATTTTCCTTAATAAAAATTAAACTTTTACGCTCATGATACTGTTACTTATTTTACAAAATGTTAGTTTGAAGGAATTTCACATGATTTGTCTATCATTTTATTTAGCATTATTGTGCATCTTTAGAGACCTGTTGCTGTTTTCATCATGATTTCCAAATAAAGTAACCTTTATTTAAAAACAAAAAAAAAAAGTTCAGAAAATAAATGAATGAATAAATCTAAGGTTGTTAGTTAGTTAGGATTTTGTCATTTGTGTAAGTTTTGGGTGTGTAATGTTTATAATTAGTTATTTTCACAGTCTTATACTTTAACAGTTTCATGATAAACTGTCGTTTTCTATTTTAAACTGACAACTGTCATACATGTAACTGATGAGATACAATGAGATCAAAACGATATTTTTCTGTCCACGCTGAATTCCAAATATATTTCTTTTTAAGTAAATTCCCATGGGAGACATGACAAAAGGCAGGGGTTCACCTCACTATTCTGAGAATTTAATGTAAAACAATTTAATTCTTGCTATGAATCAGTAAGAAAGTATGAGGCTAATATGGGAATTAACAATTTGTAAATGGCGTTGTAGTTGTAAAATATGACATATAGAATAAATACTTTATAAACACTACTAAAATGGTAATATGATAATAAATAATAGTATACTAAAATCTAAACAGTGTCTGTATGTCTTTTAGTCATAATGGATTTTATCTTGACATTTTAAGCAGGAGATTTTTCTCCTCAATCCAAACACATAATTTAATAATGATTATTATTCTCTATGTAACACCATTTTCCTACAACAATTTCTCTGTCTGCTCACCTGTAACCGTCTTAAACATGCACGTCTCCAACATCCTGCCGGTCTGACATAAAGGCCTCAGAGCTCCCTCGGCGTATATTAAGTCCGGCTAATGAGCTGGTCAATGTGACGAGAGGCAGCAGTGATCGATGTCCCCTCTGAATTGATGTGCTCTGCCAACGAAGGACACTGACCCACAGAGAAATGTTGATGAAGTAGCCGCCTGAAAACTCTGACTCCCTCATAGACTGTGAAGAGCTGGTGAACACTACTATGAGGATGGGAGTCATATAATTGGATACTTGTAAGTTTTGATGAATAAAAACTAATCAATCACAAACTAGAAAGGTAAGATATTAAAAAAAAAAAAAAATAATAATATATGTTTTTTCTATCATAATCTTAAGTTAAAAAGCCGGTTTCAATTATTGCGAATACTACTACAAATTGTTAAAAATGCCGAATGTAATTTCTACTACTTGGGTTTTTTGAATGAATTTTTTATTGTTTTTAAGAGAATAAGACACAAAAAAAATCTTCCAGTCATATTAATCTGTTGCACTGTGTACAGATTTAAAAACACATTCTCCATCAAACAAAGTACAGTGAGGTTATTACATTTCTGGTTGTGTCTGCCCCACTTTCTTAGGAATTAAACTAATTATCTTTCTTTTTCTTTTAGACATCCACAGAGAGAACAGCATGGATATATCTAGCTTTGAAAGACATTCAATAAAAAAGAAATATTACAAGCAATAATAATATAGAATAAAAATAAATAGTAAAAAAGGACACATAATACTGGATAGTCACCTTTGATGTAACCAAAGTATCATTTGGCACATATTGTTTTACATAGTTTTCTCATTTTTCCCAATATTTGACAGATATTTATAATTTTAGATTAATAGTGAAGGTATTTTTTTTTCCTCTGAATGAAAACTTTAATAAAAAATGTAGCAGTAAACAATATGTGTTTTAACTGAGGATCATGGGAACTTTCAATATATTACAATAAAAATCTAACTGGTGTGAAGAAATCATCCAGAAATCATGTTTTCAGCCTTGTAAATACATTAAAATTCCCATTCACATTATATTATATTATGAAATAGCTGCAAGTAACATTAATGCAAATATGACTAAAGGGTAATATAATAACATTGACAAGTAAGCAAATACTATAATCTGTTTTATGAAATAGATTTAGGAATACCTGCAGATTACAACATAACATAAGAAACAAATAAAAAAAAAATAGATATTTTTCTGAAAATCTCAATTCAGTAATGCTACACATAATCAGTGTAAAGACATATCACTGTGAGCCATGTCTAAGTCCTTATCTGACCTGCATCTCTCCAGTTTCATTCATTTATAATAATCATAAACAATGTGCTATTATCTCTGTTTTTGTTCATTTCAGGCCCTGTGGAAGAGTCTGGGTTAAATCTGCATATAATCATCAGAAAATTCCCCAGCAGAATATATTTGCATAAGATTATTACTCATTGGCACTGACCCCGAATAAGGATGAGCCACATCACTAATAGGCTTCTCTTAATGCTAATATATAAATCCTGGGATATATATCCACTTTGACATTAATGACTAAATGTTACTTCTCAGCCTTGTCGCAACGATGATCAAAAGTACTTCACTTTGCTTTTTTCCCCTCTCTCTTTAAAATTTCAGTTCTGTCTTCCTTTTCCGACTAATATTGTGGATAAAAGATTTCTGTATGTCAGGCTTAAAGAGGGGAAATTTTTCAGACACTCTGGGATGGAAAGTTTGGGAGCAGCTGCAAGAGGGATGACTTTAAAGTTGTGTGGGGGGTGATGTCATTGTAATGTATCAAATAGTTTGGAAAAATAGAGGTTTCTCTTCATGACAATAAACATAATAAGTAATTTTACAACCGTCTGGGAAGTTCAGGAGGTCACTTTCCGCCTTTCAATTATGCATTTCTGTATATGCTTTTGTGTTGTGTTTCATTAGTATCGTATTCTTGACACTTTTTGACTTTTTCACTTACTTTAGTTTAGTTTCTTAGTTTATTTTGAGCGTATTCACTCCATGTACAGTGGTACTTACGTATACATGTACAATATTCAATACTGTTCATATACATTTCATCATGTGTACACAGACATACATGGAAAGATTGATAAAAAAAAAATGAAAATACCATATGCACAAAATATACAAGTCTGCATAGAAAAGTATACACAAGGAATATACCTATAGAATTAGACATGGCATATATATGCAGACAATGTGGATAAAAAAATTATATATCAAGAATTATACATGAATAATCTGCATATAGTATTATGCATCAAGAACTATACATATGGAACTAATCATATAAAAATAGACATGGAGAATGTGCATATAATATTATACATATGGAATTATACAAGGAGAGTATGAATATAGAAATACATTGAATATATTCATGTAGAATATACAAAGAGAGCTGCAGCTATTTTAACAACCCAACCTGACCCACACGCACAACCTATGTATTAGCTATGGTGGCTGGGAGTCACTTGGTGTTCTTGTGACATCAATCCGCAAGTTATGCAAATTATGTAGTATTAACCATCAAATAATACAAAACATAATAGGCTATATATTGCTGAATATTTTAACCTGCTATAGGGAAATTATACATGACTAGCGTGTTGATCCGTGTAGATCCATGGGTTCTAGATGTGGTAGTTTTTATGCTGTTGTGTATTCATGCATGCTGTACCACATTTGTCCAGCAGTTATCACCAAAGCATTCTCGTCTTAGCAATGTGATTGTAAGGCTATTGTATTAAACAATTACTAATATCTCTCAAAATATTGGTTCTATCAACTTGCTGTTTTTGTTAGAATGTTCCTTGACCAAAAATACATAAGTATGCCAAAATGAAGCAGTCAGCTCTTTCAAGATTTTGTGTGAGTCCCCAGACACACATACACACACACACACACACACACACACACACACTGAGGCTACTTGGCTTTTATAATATAGATACTGTACATATTTTTCTGTCTCTGTTTAATCAATGACCCACCCCAACCTGACCTATGTAACCTGCTGATCTGCACATCACTAACGTCATCACATACGGGTTTTCTTCTTCTGGTCACATAGTACTATGGCGTCATTGTTTCCCAGAAGTGGTGTTTTGCCTATCCATACAGCAACGGCAGAGCAGCACTGTGAGATTTTTCCATTCTGGGACCCGTTCTCCAAAAATATCATTTCAGTGCACTGACAACACCGGTGTCATAGACGAAAGGCCAAAACGGTATTAAACTTTGGACATAATTTCATTGTTGTGTGTGTGAGGCATAATACATTAACCAATAAAGACAAAAAAGGGCCATTGTCCCACCTGACTCATCTGCCATCCTTGCTTCCTCTTCAGTATGCAGTACGGGCAACAACTCAATTAACCAGAAGCCCCTAGCCATCACACCAGCAGGCTGCCTCATAATATTTCCCATAATGTTTCATCCAATTTGGAGAGTTTGACGTTTACCCCCTGCAGGACTGCAGCGAGAGACAATGACTGAAGGCAAGGGGGCACTGAGGTGGCAGTGGGGTGTGTGTATGTGTGGTGATGAGAACTAGAAATCATTGGCCGGGCCTGCAGGCAGACATGCATCATCATCACCCTCTTTTTTTAACAAACTCTTCCAAAACTTTGCAAGCACAGGTATATATTTTTCAAATTCTTGTACATAAACTTAACGGTCTACATAAAAGTATAGCTTGTACGTGTATGTGTGTGAGCAGGAAAGTGAGGGAGAGTTAGAAAGTGTGTAAAAGATTATTTTGTGGAATACTGCACACAGTGCAGAGGTAATAGACTGCTGAGATAGGGAGTGTTTATAGCACAGAACCATTGGAAAAAGATAATGTTTTAGGAGTTTCAAAGGGGCGGTGGCCTTAATCTCTGAGGACTTTTCAAAACGTGGAAGTCATAAGGCCCTTTTTCACTTACTGGTACTGTCTCAACTAAAACACTACTTAGATTTATTGGTTTTATACTTTGCAAAATTTGTAGGTGGTAACTCATTTTTGAGCGAGACAGGTCTGACAACACATCATGCATGACCTGTATGAGAAAAAAAGTTGATTCTGCCACTCCTAAAATAACATCAATACAAAATTTACAGCTAGTAATTACTACTGATACAGTAAAAAAAAAAAAGGGGGGGTGGGGTGGGGGCACATAACTTGCTTAGGGTTGAGAAAAGATCATAGTTAGAGCTAAAATAAGCTAAACTTATATGCCAAACATCACAAAACTGAAGAACTGACCTTTATTATGAACAATGGTTTCCTCTGTGTTTTCAGAGATTGTTATTCTGTTTTATCTGTCCTCATCTGCCTCCCTCTAAAGCCCCATCCACAATAATATGGATTTTTAAAAAACATTTTCTTTCCCCCATTCCTTAAAATATCTCTTTCCACATGACAATGCAAAAATAACTACAAACTGGTACAAACACTCAGATAAAGCAATTTTTTTTTGTTGGACTGTGGACACCGTAGATAATGCTGGATGTAGCAGATGCAGAGGCTTCACTCTGTCATGAAGGTGAAGTAGGAACAACAAGTTCAGTTATAAACATAGGTTTCCCTAAGTGTTGGTTGTGGATGTGGAAATGTTTTCTTTAAATGATGTGGATTTATCCATAACGCCGGTCTGGTCCATCTCTCAAAGGTATCTGTACTGACCTCAATCTACAGCAGGTCTGATTTATAAACCTGGATTTGAGGTTTCAGGTGCAGCTTCATTACACAAAGCAATAGCAGACATGTGTAAAATGAAATGTGACATTATCATTTTCCAATTGCTCCATTTTTTTTGGCCACAAGAGTTATGAAGAAACTAGAATTTAAAACAAAAAAAACTTCAATTTTAGTTGTGGAATGTAAAAAAAAAATAAATAAATAAAAAATCACAATATCTAGGCCTCTTTAACCCATAAAGACCCAAACAGCCACCAGTGACTAAGACCATCTACTGATGTAAACTGTTTAATATCTGTTGATCCATTAAACCTATCAGTACATGCAAATGTAAATAATTGGTGTAAAATGCAGTTTGTCATCTTTTTATGGCTATCAGATATGACCCATTTGGATGTTCAGAGGCTCTGTAGTGAGCCTACTACAACATTGATTTACCAATAAACTCATGGAGTTAGATCAATGACAGTGGATGGAGACTTTTTTTTCAGTTAATGACAGATTTGCTGAAAAAGTAACTTTTGTTAGTTTTCTCTGTTTCTGATATAATAACTTTTAACTTTACTTTGAGCTTTTATGAATATCTACATGACCTTTGAATTAAACAGAGGAAAACACATGATTTACACAAAAAAAAAAGCAAAATATAGGGAATAATATTATAATAAATGGTGGTAAATCACTTGAGAAATGTTAACTGGACAGTAAAATTCATTTGGGGAACTGCTAAAAGTAGCACTGGGTCTTCATGGGTTAATATGGACAGCACATAAAGTTTGTTTCGTTTTAATTCACTGCTTCGTGGAACCACATGAGCTTACCAATAACCACAAAATGTGACCATAGTATCATTTTTGGGTGAACAAACCATCCATTTTTAAACAGTCATGCCATTATACTTGACTCATTACAGAGACATCATTGACATTTATTACATTACACAACATGATTACTGATTAAATGGGACGACTTAAAATCACTGCCGACAAATGAGCAGGTGCGGACAGTCTTATAAAGACACAGTTTTGTGTCATTTTGAAGATGATGTTGCTGTCTGTGGTGAAAAAAGAACAAAGGTATCAAAACTAGACACATGATGGTACAATTCAGGGAAGAAATGCCCAAATTTGGCTCTCTGACTTGGCTTGACCCTCCTTTCACCTCTCTACCCACCAACCCTCCCTCTTTCAGTCCTTCCCTTCTCCTGCTTTGGACAGGAGAGGACTGACGGTGGAGGAGTCACCCCTGTGGAACTGATGCCCCCAATCAGCGATGGGCTGGAAAAGCATAAAGACAGAACAGGCAGGGGCGGTGGTGGTGGTGGAGGCCTGACGTTTGGGGGTGTAAAGACAAGATCGCTGAGACAGCACTTTCCCCAACCCACAGAGGGGGGAGAGAGAGAGGGCAGTGGGGTAGAGTGAGGGAGGCAGATAGAAAGAGGTAAAGAGAGGGTGGTGAAAAAGAAGGAGGGGTCTCATTTATGATTAAAAGACAGGCCAGATAACCCTGTGAGCCTGGTCCATCACTCTCCTTTAAAATGAGCTTCTAATGGCACCAAGGGAGGAAGGGGAGGCTTGGGCGCCATTAACCAGAGTCTTTGAATCCTTAACCTGGGCTAGGGTACTTTTTGCCTCGGGGAAATGGACCACCTAAGTCTGCCTCAAAGTTGTGGTTAATAGTGAAGGGTGCAAATTGTGTATAATAATTGCCAATGTCTGCTTTTGTTCGAGTTTTCTGACTTTGCAGATGTTTAAAAAAAAATCTGCAAGTTGCCCCCGGAGCCATGAAAATGAGACAATGTGTGTGTATGTGTACCGTTATGTGTCCGCCATTGCTGTATCTCTCTTCAACATGTCGCTCCTAATGAGCAGGTGATTAACGATAATGTATCTCATTAGTTAAAACAGGATTCAGAATGACAGAGTACTACCAGAGTCACCGCTCATAGCCCTGTGATGTTCCAATATGGCCTCTCACAGCTGGATCCATTCCGTATGAAGATTTGTTTGCACAATTTTGTCTTCCCTACCAAAATTTTGTTCCACTTCCTGTATTACTTGAGGTTTTTTCTCTCTTTTTCTAAAATGATTTAAAAGTTCAGTGCATAAGACTTGGCAGGGATTTAGAACTACCTCATCACATAAAAAAAATCTAATATTCATAATTATAATTTCGTTAGTGTATAATCATCATTTCATCAATCTTCCATTATGTTATACCACTGTGACCTCAGACTAACTTCTTCTTTTTTTTCCCATTTTATGGCACTTGGCATTTAGCGTTAAGTGCTATGTTTGAATCTGCAACAAAGGTAATGTCTCTGTATCTTAAAATGGACCGAATGGACAAAACAAAGACAGACTCTATGGAGGAACTCTTTAATTGCATTTTTTTAAAGGCAGGCCAACTGTTATTTTGGATTTTTGTAATGTTTTGTCTTTTTTTTTTTTTTTTTTTCAACTGACTGCAGACTTTTTGGTCTGCAGCAAAAGCCTCAAATAAAAAATAAATGATGCACTTACAATTCGGAAAATGCTTTTAGTAGCAGTAAGCAGACAAAAAAGTATAGCCAGCATATTATACTTCCATATTGTTTAATGGTTTTTGCTGAATTTTGACTAGATCTTATCTTTTCCCAAAAAACTAAGAACTAGCATAACAGAAAAATAATTTGAAAGGGAAAAATATAACTTGTATGTCCTTCATGTCTTCTACTTTTGACTATCAGGAAAAGTAATCACATACATTTCTAATAAACACCATACCATAAAAGGAGTTTCTCTAATATGTGTCTTCGTCTTTGGCGTCCAGCACATTGTTCACTGTCTGGGTAAAGGGTGAAGTGCTGAAGCCTTTTGCCAGTCAGTCTTCAGTCTGGATCCAGAGGAATGCTAACAGTTTGCAACCTGAGCTGGTGTCTCTCCAGTCCTACCTAAACAGGGCAGTCCAACCATCCTGAAACCAACACCATGAATGTTTCCGTCACTCATATTGAGATATCAGTATCTTTATAGTTAGAAATCATCCATATTTTACCACACCTTCTCCAGCTGCTCTCTATAACTCTTTGCTTTGCTCGTCTCAAACAACATGTGTGTCTTATTTTGGGGCCTACTGTATCTGCAATGTTTCATCCTCAAGGGAAGTAGGCTACAGCAGTTTATGTCACGCCAACAGAGGCATAAATCAATTTCCATTTTAGCTTTGATAATTTACTCCTAAAAATATCCAATTCAGATTAACCTTATTAATCTCCGGACTATGGGGAATAGGTTATATGTTTTCTTCAGCTCAATAAAAGCTGATTTTCTTTATCAGTAGAATGTGTAGATTTATTATTTTTATCTTATAAAATGTGTCTGTTTTTAAATGTATTAAAGAGTTTGTGTTATATATTATGCTCAGTGTTGGGGATTACATATTTAGAATGCAAAATGAGTAACTATTCTGTTACAAGTAAAATTTTAATACATGCAGTCAGAATACAGTGACATTTTAAAAAAATCAATGAATTACTTTCCATTACTTTTTATAATTTCACAAATCCAGTTTCCCACGCATTTCCCATAATCCCTTGATGCAATATGTGAACGAAATAATCTAATGATTATTGTTGAGTGGAAGTTGTGGGAACAATTCAGTTCATCAGGTCCAAGTTAGGGATGCTCCGATCTGAAATTTTCATCAGAGTTTGACCCCACTCTCTCTCTCATCTCCATATTGGACCCATATGACTCTGTTTCCCAGTGTCTGTCTCCCTCACCTATTTTTCCATTGCTGTCTCTAAAAAGTTCTTCTGAAGGCTCATCATGCATTGAATTGTTGTCTGTTGTCTGCATCTATAATTATCTTTAAGGATACTACATCACATGTTCATATGCTGCTTATACAGCTTAGACCTAATACATTCATCCAGCTGTAAAACAGAGCAAACAAGAATCATTCTATTTACAACGTAGTAAGCATGGTGTGATTTACTACATTGATATGGTATTAAAATTCACAAAAATGTGAAAGTAATCCAAGTATTCAATTTATGATACATTGAGTAATGTAATGGATTACAGTACAGATTACTTTTTTGGCATGTACTCTGTCATAGAATACATTTCAAATGTAACCCCCCAACACTGATTATACTTGATGTTGCTTACCTATGCTTGTGTTCACATGACGCTTCTTGTTCTTGCACGTTTTAGCTGGAAATGAATCTCTTTTAAAGGTTAAAAATTTTTTTTAGTTATTTAGGACGCCTAAATAAATAACCTGTATAATAAATAAAGTACTTTCCTTATATAACCAGTTAAATTTAGCACAGGTAAAACAAGGACAGGTGAATTTAATATCCTGTAACCAATTACTTACATCCCGGGAAACTTAAAACCCACTGGAATGTTCTTTAGCTACTTGCTATTGGATCGAGGTTATGGTTGAAGAGGTGTTTTTTACAAGATAAATGAGCTGGATGGTGCTTTTGTTATGAGCCTTCAGTTTGAAGGCATCAGAAACAGCAGCAGAAAAGAAAAGGTCAAGATTGAGTCCACCTGAAGATTGTTGTGGCATTAACAGCTGGTGCAACGAGGATTAGCATTAGCAACTTTAGCTACCTGTAAGTAAAGCACGATTTATTACCGTTTGCAAAAAAAGTGTATGTATGTGTAAATGGAAGTGTATAGTGAATTTAAATTACAATATTAAGTGACTCTATAATTTACTGTTTCATGTTAGTGTTATACTCTGATAAATTTAGTGTCTAATTACTGTCAGCTAAGCTACATAGCATGACACATGACATTCATAACACTCCTTGCACGTTTTTGTTGGAAAACATCCCCAGTCTCCTAAAAGATTCAAAAAAGGGATTAATTTAGTACACCAAAATAAATACCCTGTATAATAAATAAAGTACTTTCCCTATATAAGCAGTTAAATTGAGCACAGGTGGATCCATGGTAAGACAAGCACAGGTGCATTTAATATCCTGTAATCAGTGACTTACATCCAGGGAAACTTCAAAAGCCCTGGAATGTTCTTCAGTTGCTATTGGGTCAAGGTTAATGTTCAAGAGTTTTATACTGGATAAATGAACTGGACGGTGTTTTTAATACAGACAATGCCTTAAAACCACAGTTGGAAGCCAGAAACAGGAAACAGCAGTAGACAAGAAAAGGTCTAGATGAGTGACGAGTACACCTGAAGATTTTTGTCGAATTAACAACTGGTGAAATGAGGATTAGCATTAGCACCATTAGCGACCGGTAAGTAATGTGCTGTTTATTAATTTGCAAAAGAAAAAGTGTATGTGGGTGTAAATAGAAGGGTACAGTTAGTTTACAACAACTGACTCTTTAATTTACTGTCTTATGTTCATGTTAGCCTATAATCTGACATCTTCAGTGTTAGCTTAGTTGCAGCTAAGCTAAGTAGCATGGCACATGACATTCTAATGACATTCCTTGTGTTTGCACGTTTCTGCTGAAAAAAGTATCAGTTCTTTTAAAAGACTCCCCAAAATAGGTATTTATTTAGGACACCTAAATAAAAAAACCTGTATGATAAATGGATTCTTTTCTTATATAAGCAGTTAAATTTAGCACAGGTGGATCCATAGTAAGACAAACACAGGTGCATTTAATATCCTGTAATCAATGATTTACATCCAGGGAAACTTCAAAACAACTGGAATGTTCTTTATTTGCTATTGGATTATAGGCAATGTTCAAGAGTTATTCACTGGATAAATGAACTGGATGGTGCTTTTGTTACAAACAATACCTTAAAACCACAGCTGTGAGCCAGAAACCGGAGAAGGTCTAGATGAGTGACGAGTACACCTGAAGATTTTTGTCGAATTAACGGCTGGTGCAATGAGGATTAGCATTAACGCCTTTAGCAACCGGTAAGTAAGGTGCTGTTTATTAATTTGTAAAAGAAAAAGTGTATGTGGGTGTAAATAGAAGGGTACAGTTAATGTCCAACAACTGATTCTTTAATTTACTGTCTTATGTTCGTGTTAGTTCGTTATAATCTGACATCTTCAGTGTTAGCTTAGTTGCAGCTAAGCTAAGTAGCATGGCACATGACATTCTAATGACATTCCTTGTGTTTGCACATTTCTGCTAAAAAACGTATCAGTCTCCCAAAAATAGGTATTTATTTAGGACACCTAATTAATAACCTGTATGATAAATAAAGTACTTTCCTTATGTAAGCAGTTGTATTTAACGCAGGTGGATCGAGAGTAAGACACACACAGGTGCATTTCATATTCTATAATCAAAGACTTACATCCAGGGAAACTTCAAAACCACTGGAATGTTCTTTATTTGCTATTGGGTCATGGATAATGTTCAAGAGTTTTTTTTTTTACTGGATAAGTAACTGGATAATGCTTTTGTTACAGACAATACCTTAAAATCACAGCTGGTGGCCAGAAACCAGAAAAGATCAAGATGAGCAACGAGTCCACCTGAAGATTTTTGTGGAATTAACGGCTGGTGCAATGAGGATTAGCATTAGCAACTTTGGCTACCTGTAAGTAAAGAACTGTTTATTACAGTTTGCAAAAACATTGAATGTAGGTGCAAATAAAAGCATACAGTTAATTTATAACATTAAGTGAATCTTTAATTTGCTGTCTTACGTTAGTGTTAGCCTACAGTCTGACATCTTTGGTGTTAGCTTACTTGCAGCTAAGCTTAGTAGCTAACTTTTAGCTAACACTGTGGAGTAATTATGTGTTGGGATAACATTAAAAAGTAACAGTGACACAGAGCAAGTCTGAACTAGCAAGGTCATTGTTATACTTGAGTAAATATAACTATGTTGCTTTTGTCTTATATGATGTCAAATTGTGTTTCCTTTTCTAAATACAAAAACAATGCTTATTGCTTTTGCAAATGATAAACATAGAAACGGCATAAAAAAACATACCACTTCAAAATAAAGTAAATAAAATAGACCATCAGCAAAAAAGGAGTAAATAGTCCCATATTTATATAATAGTTTACCTGCACAGTATTGTAATGTTGATAGTTAAATTCAGGAAAAACTGATCTAATTCTCAGGGTCAATCAGAACACGGTATTTAAGCAATACTCATCTGCATTTGGGATTCTTATGTAAATTCATTGCTTCTCTTATGCGTTTCTCAGAGTAGATGGACATATCTCTCAGAATTTGCTAGAAGAGCCTTGCTGTCAATTTTTTATCGATTATATAGCCTAATAAAAGCTTGAAGGAATTTGGTTTGCACCTCTATGGTCTTGTTATGGTTATTTATAACAATACTTGCTAAACATTTTAAGGAGTTTTAGGTGAGTATTTTACATGCAACATTGCAAACCTTTTCATTCTACTGACTGAGAATATTAGTAAAAGCACTTCAGACATGAGAAACTGTTGCATATGGGCCACACTGATTTACTGGTGTACATCAGGCGTAATTAACCACACACTATCTAATTTCTAAGGTGAATATCTTTAAAGCTCTACACCAACTAAACACAATCGGAAGAATTGTACATTCTGAGCTTCTGTAAAAACATTGTGACAACATGATTGACTCCATGAACAGTGATCTGCTTACTTTGGACACATAAACAGGAAAATGTCATGGTTATCTGTATAATTATACACTAATAAAAACAATCATTTTATACTAAATTATGTCCTAGTCATGCAGTAAGTTTCTCTGCAATCCCCCTGGACCTGTAAAATGTCTAAAATACAATTCTGACCATCCTTGACATCGATTGGTTCTAGTGCTTCAAACGTGGTTTTGCAATAAAATGGTTAAATTAGGAACTTGGGGTTTAAGGGCATTGCAGTTGAATGGAAAAATGAAGCCACTGTAAAAAGTTGCCAGCAATCGCCTGCATTCCCTAATACTGTCCCTATTCACATCAGGAGTATCATCAGAATGTGGCCTCAGCCCAAGAGGACATAAGATAGATCTTAACTTACATACATAATGGTATTAAAAAGCCTTAAATTTTGACTTGTTGACACCTACAGACACCCTGATGTCATACAGGGCTTAAGAGCTGTTTGTCCTTGGGTGTGTGTAGCACTGTATCCAAGAGGCCAAACTGGACAAGCAGTGTGTGAATGTTTGTGTATGTGTGTTGGTGGGGGAGTGTTGACAGAGGGGGAAAACCCTTTTAGCACGTTCATAAAAGTGGCATTTAGCATTGTCACAACAACTCCTTAGGAAAAGCCAAGCTTCCATTAAACAAGGGCAATGATGCACTACAAAGTCACAACCCCTCAGCACAGCGGCCGCTATCCAGCAGACACCCCCCCACACACACATAACTTACTGCTTGTGTTGTATACAGTTCCTAGTACACAGCAGCATGAGAGAGTTTTTCTGAGTGATATCCACTGTGAAGTTATGGTGTTGATTAGCACAGTGACAGGTGCCATGATTAAAATGGCCGATAGTAATAGTGCAGCATTCATGCATTGACAACTTTGCTCTGCATGGCTTTGTGAGTGGTGATGTATGACACCATTAGGGTAACCTCAGGGCCCTGGAGGACACTTATCTCCCTCGTCACGTCCTTCACACTTCCCATTCTCCCTCTAAGAAAAGGACGCCTGCTCCCCAGTCTGCATGCATATGAATTGTGTGTGTATGTGTGCGCTTTATGTCTGTGAATGTGTTTACTGTCCATTTCTGGTTGTGAATATGAATATTGGTTTGGTGAGTAATATGCTTCATTATGTCTGCAAATGTATTTAGGTTTGTAAATCTGTGTCTGGTTAAGGCTTTTTGTACATAATTCAAAACAGGCATTATAGCGGTGCCTCATTTTTTGTCTATACTCACAGGAAAAATACGTTTACACTGTTCACAAAATTTTAGAAGATATTATTTAATCCTTTAGCAATGATTAAAATAATATAGGACAATGCACCATACACTATATGTACACTATATGCACCTCATATTTAAAATGTTTAGACTGTCATGTTTTTTTAAATTGTTATGTGCCTCACATGTTTAATTGTCTGTGTGACCGTCTCATTTTTTGTGCACTACTGCTGTGTGTGCAGCTCAGTGACAATAAACTTTGATTTGATTTGACTGCACTCGGCCTATATAGTGATTATAATATGATACAGTCTACCTAATCCATTAAAGTGTGTACATTTTCATATAGCTTGTGTAAATAGTTTCTTGTAATTGTAATACTACCTCATAGAAAGCTTTCAACAACAAAGAGAAACTACTTCATTTTGGCTTTTGCTTTTAAGTGATCAAAAAAAGTTTACCATATGTGGATTTGTTATAAAAAGTACTTGGAGAAACAGGTAGTGCATTTGATTGAGCTCCAAAATAACATTTTGCACTGGTTCACCCAAATAAAGTTGCCAGACATCCATAGCAGAATGCTCTGTCTTGGAGCCAGGTGACTGAGGACAGTATCAATTACCAGCGATGATATCAGGACTTTTTCACGCTGAGGATGTATGGGGAAGTGTAATGAACACTGCAATGTTTTCTTGGTGAAAAAAAATTAAGTTGTATTATTAGTTTTTTTTTAACATGGTAGCTACAGTACAGTTTAACATAGACACATGCCTTCTGTTTAAGAACTATATCAGGGTCAGAGCTAATCAGAAAAAAAAAATATATGGATACATCTACCCAGAATATGAGGGAACATAATCAGGCTTCACACAATGACAAATCCACTAACTCTCAAGTGCAGTGAAAAAAGTTATATCCCTCTAGACAGATGTTTGTTCACTTTCAGAAACCTTGTATTAGATGCAAACAGGATGAACTCTGTAATATATGAGCAAAATATGATCAAAACTAAGTAAATAATTGAGTTGAATTTAAGAAAATGCACATAAAAATACAATAAACACTGATAGGTTAATTGTTTGTTTGTCTCTATATGTTCAGGTTGTTATTGAAAATGAAAATCTGTTCTCAACTAACTTGCCTGGTTAAATAAAGGTTAAATTAAATTAAAAATTAAATATGCCCTCACATACCAACTTTATAACTTGGATTAGAGTTTTTGGGCTAAGCATCCATGTAGGGACAACAGCCAGGTATCTGTCGGCTACACCATTACACACATAGCCCTGTCCGAGTCATATGATGACTTAAGAGTATGGTATCGGCTACAATAAATGTCATTATTAATATACTGCTGATATTTGTGCTTCTAGTGACGTCCAAAGACAAGATAACTGTAAACACCTCTTGATGCCCATGGGGCCTGTCTGTCGCGCTGCGCTGGGCAAATGTTTGTGAGAACACTTCTGTAAACATGCACATCCTTGGAGGGGTCAGTCAAGGGGTGGCTGACACCTAACACACCCCCTTCACCAGTGAAACTGCAGTCATGTCAACGGAAGTGTAAGGCAATACCCAGTTTTCCTAACAAGTTGAACCCCGTCCGAGGCACCCTGGCATCCCGAGACTCCAAACATATGTCCCCTCCCCACTTCAAAAATACACACACCCTTATTTTTGGTGGCATGCAACCCCTTAATTATTTCAGTGTGCTGAATTTGAGACGATTGGGTTCTTAAGGTTTTGCAAAGGGCATGGAGTCAAGATACTGAGGAACAGCAAGAAAGAAACACCAAAGGCGACAGGATATTTAAGGGAGGGTGAGGGATGGGTCAGGTTTTAGAGGATAGACATGTCCACACACAGACACACACATATGCACAAACTTCTGTCCCTGTCTCTCTCTCTCTCTCTCTCTCTCTCTCTCTCTCTCTCTCTCTCTCTCTCTCTCAAGCCCGGCCCAGCTCTACTCCAGCTCCGGCCCCCCCCCGCTGATGAGAAAAACAGACATAAGTGCTAAGCTCTCTCTTTCCCTGGGACTGATAACATTTGTAATTGAGGTACTTACTATGGAGTGCCAGCTTCCTCAGGCCCGGACGGTAGTTTCCAGGTTGTCTCAGTGCAGGGACAGGGGGTGACGGGCGAGGAGGGGGTCTGAATGTGTTAAGAGTGTGTGGTGTCCACACGGCCATTAGCAAACAAACTCGGGTGGGGAAAGCTAAGATCAAATTCGGTGCCTTCTAAAGGCCAGCATAGTGATTTAAGGCTTATAAGTTTATTTGTGAATATCAAACGATAACATGAATTAAAAAAAACCTGAAGACTTAATTAGAAACTGCAAGGACATTCAATGCTAATGGAGCTGTTAGGAGTTTTGGTATTTGTGTGTTTTTACAGTGATAATATGTTAAGAAAATATGAAAGAAAACTGGATTTAATTGGCTCAATCATTTTACAAAGTCAAGAAGCATCTAAACTTTACAAAAATTTAAAAACAGTTTTTGACCCATTAACAAAAGAACCAATTTCCAGATGTTGTCCAAAATACTTTACTGATCTTTTATATTTTTATCATAAATTTTCATAATTCTGATAAAGATAAAAATCTGAATGATCTGAATCTAATTTGCTGTTGATTTGACACTTGCTATTTTATTACAAACACCTGCTGTCTGCCGAAGATGAAGATGAAGATAGTAGAGAGTGATGTAATGGAAAAGCATGAATATAATTAGAGTAATGATACATTGACGTGGGGTTTTGTGCCAAAGTGTGTGCGATGTGAAAGCAAACTGTATACATGGTGTCAGGCCTGGGTCATGGAATTTCATCCAACCACAGTGGATGCAGTTTAAAGCAGATTTTTTTTTTTTTCTTTCAGACGTTACTGTTATTATGGTGATGCATTTTTGTTATTTGTAAAGTAATTGACAGATCGTTATGTACCTACATCTGGCACCAAACCAATATAGTTTCATTTTGTCAGATCATTGTGTCTATCCCCAGTATTCAGAATAAAGTCTCAAACCTACTCCCCCTTGTACCGGCAAACATTAAGAAACGCGCAGATCTCATCAGTGGTGGATCTGCAGATCAATAGGGACTGAGTGAGAATAATCACTTTCACCTTAAAACACACATATTCCAATTAAGTCCAGCCTGACATTTGGAAAGCAACTGTTGGGTGCATCTGTTGGGTGGTTAAATATAAACATCCAAACTGGATCAATGATTATTTGAGACAATTTTTTAGAGGAAGAAATGAGAGCTACGAATGGATAAAAGAGGGACAAACAGATAAATTATTTCCAGCTAGTTTAATTTTTGGAAAGACCCACATTCTGTTCCACAGCATTTGTGGTTTGTGTAGTATTGAAGTTTGAAAGTAAGTTGTACAAATGACCTACAGAGATCGTGGCTCCCAAATGGCAAGTCTAAAAGGAACAACTCCGATAAATCATGGAGCGAAACTTGAGTCCGGGGCTGTTGTCGGAGATTTATCGGCAGCTGTATTTTTCTAGTGTCAACTGATGTTCCATAAGACTTAGCCAGCGTCTTACATTGCTTCCATCCATGCTCACTCTCCACCAACACATGCACACACACACTCATGGACACACTACACGTCTCCACTCCATCAACAGCCGTCCTGCATTTAAATTTGAGAGCTATTCCTGAGAGACTGTTAAACACGACAGATTGAGATGAGTGGCAAACCTCTAGTGCTAGCATTAGCCCACTTATCTTATTAGTGGGGCAGCTCTAACACATTTGATACCCCTGCGGCTACTGCTGCTGTTGGCCTCAGGGAACTCGCAGTGGCTTCAAAGACCAGCTCGGCGTCCTGGTGGCTCTGCATGCTGAGAGGCATACCACAATGATGTCGGTTTGAATTCGGTCCTTGGCAGTTGCTGCACATCTTGCTGTCACTCTATCCACCCGTGACTGGTCAATGTAAACTATTTGATCAGCAGCAAGTTCACAAATAGTTTAGAGAGAAGTAGAGGGCTGTCAAATATTAGATATATTCCCAGTTGCAATAACCATTTCACATTGCATTTGATTTCATGTGATATTTGGTCTGGTTGGCAGTCAGAGTGTGTATCTTGATTTAAAATAAGTCTTGGAAGTATCTTCGCAAGGTACTTTGCCAGTTTGATTCTCAGTCATGGTTGAAATACTTCTACTGACAAAAGAGTAGTTTTCATTTATCTTCCAACTGCAATGGCAGGTCAAACACAATTAAATCAAGCTCTTTTGTGGTCTGACTTTCTCAGCCTGGATCTGTATAACTGCCACATCAAGCTCTTAATTTTCAAAGCAATACCAGGTAATGATTCATACACTTTTCCAGTACCAACAAAACAGTCAAGATTCAAGGGATTAAATTGCACAATATTCATGGAATAATACTTATTATTATTAGTTTATTTCGAGCTTATGCACTCCATGTACAGTGGTAATTTCATATACATGTACAATTTTCAATACTGTTCATATACATTTCATACATGTGTACACAGATATACATGAAAAGACTGCTAAAAAAAGAAAAAATGAAAATACCATATGCACAAAGTATACACAACAAGAATAATACTTGAAGAATCTACATATAGAATTATACATCCAGAACTATACATAAATAATGTACATGTGGAACTATACGTACAAAAAAAAGCCTTATAATAATGCTTACTTAGATAACATGGAATAAGATACTTGCATAGTAAGTGTTTGAGACTGACAGGAAGCTTCCTTTTTTTCTCTTGGAACATTCTTTGAAGTGAAACCTTCTGCTACGTGAATGGAAGGGTTAAAAAGGTTTCGAACTGACTGACCGTCAGCATTTCTTAAACTACGGTTGCTGACCCTGGGATGGGTCATGGCCTATTTCTGGTTGGAACAAACAGGATGACAAGTTGGCTTTCATGAGAGTGGGTTTGAAGTCAGACCCTTTTATTAGACTTGAATATTGATTGATTATGTTTATTTTGAGCTTGTGCACTCCATGTACAATACTGATGATATACATTTCATTATGTGTACATAGATATACATAGAGAATTAGTTGTAAACACAATATACATAGAGAAATTTACATAAACATATATGCATAGAGAAACATAGAGAAATTGGTTGTACATAATCATTAGTAAACCAAGCTAACTTTAACACACATAATGAAATAATATAAAGATCATTATGTGTACACAATATAGATAATACAAAAATATATACAGCAATTCACTATTAATTTAAAACATTAGTAGCCCAAAAGGAAGTAAGAAGGAATAAAACTTATTTACTCCCGCTCCCAGTTTCACCACTTAAACATGTACAGTTGCAATTATGTCAAAGAATATAATTGTGAACACGCATTAGTACACCAAAACTAACTTTTTTTTAGTTTTTTTAGTTTAGTTTTTTTCATTTCGAGCTCATGCACTCCATGTACAGTGGCGGTAACTTTAACACACTGTACAGAACACAAATGTACCCAATAAAGAGAAAATAATACTAATAAAACACAACAGATTATAGGCACCAAAATGAATAATTAAAAAAATGTAAATATATATATATATATATATATATACATATATAATGTCAAGTAAAAAGTAAGTGACAAACAGGATGACAAGTTG
>JAPTGZ010000019.1:3184754-3197670 GCA_029814645.1 Fowleria isostigma
ATTATATTTGTCCAAACAAATGTACCTTTAGTTGTACCAGGCATTAAAATGAAGAAGAAATTGAAGAAAACATAGGGCGATCTAATAATTTTTCCCACAACTGTATATAATCCACCACGTCATCCTCATATGGGTCCATTGCATTACTTTTATAATTGCATATAGAGTAAGGTCTTAATTAGATTTCAGATTTATTCTTAAACCCCTGTTCACATTTTCAGATTGTTGGCTTGGGGTGAACATACACAGTACTCAGCATAAATAAGTACACTCTTTTTGAAAAGTAAGATTTTAATCAATATCTCAATGAACACGAGCACAGTTTCAAAAAATCTGGACAAAACTGAGTGTTATAGAACATTTGTATAACTGAGAGCATAATATGTTGTATAGTGTCTTCTTCTTTTCCTTTTGGCTGTTCCCTTCAGGGGTCGCCGCAGCGAGTCATCTGCCTCCATCACACCCTATCCTCTCCATCTTCTTCTCTCATAGTGTCCCATAGAAAATTTTGATTCTAAAAAAACCCAAATTGTGACAAATTTGTTGGGGTGGACTCATTTATGCTGAGCACTTTATTATTCAGTCAATGTTCTGTGTGTGTTTGAATTGTTCTACGCTGGGCATTCACTGTTTGCTCATCTTGTAGGATGACCTGAAGCGGCGGTCAATGTCCATAGATGACACTCCTCGGGGCAGCTGGGCCTGTAGCATCTTTGACTTGAAGAATTCCCTGCCTGATGCACTCCTTCCTCACCTCCTTGACCGTGCCCCCAACGAGGAGATCGACAGACACAATGAAGACCAGCGCAAGGCCAACCGCCACCGGGAACTTTTTGCTCTGCACCCCGCCCTTGATGAGGTAAAGCAAATTTTGCTGCAGTCTATTTCTTCTAGTCAGTTTAAAATTTATCCTGAACATTTTAGTCAGCTCAGTAAAAATCTCAATGAATGATTCAATAAAAGGATGCACAGCCTCACATTATCTCTGATAATTGGTTGGTCTTTTTTTTGTGGTACTTGTGTGATCTTCACCGTGAACCTGTAGGAGGAGCCGATTGAGCGCCACTGTGTGCCTGAAGTACCTAAAGAACACTTTGGCCAGAGGCTACTCGTCAAGTGCTTGTCCTTGAAGTAAGTGGTGGACAGCCTTTTTCAGAAAACAGCCTTTTAGCTCTTTTATTTAACTGCTGCTTTCTGCTGACCCACTCCTTTTTCTCTCCCGTTGAAGGTTTGAGATCGAAATTGAACCCATATTTGCTAGTTTGGCCTTATACGATGTCAAGGAAAAGAAAAAGGTAAGCTGTTATGCTTTCTTCAGTGCTACCTCAGCTCTGAGTTGTTCAGCCACTTCTTCAAACCATTAAAAATAATTTAGAAGCCAAAGCGAATTTGATGAACGGACTATAACATTTTATCTTGTGGCCTGTTATGTTTGTGGGAATGCTGTTAAATCACTTGTTGGAACTATCTACCTATCCAAGCGTTTTATCTTCCCTTTTAGCTGACAAACACTAGAGGGTAGCAGTTGCCTTGATAAGTAAATATCTCATCTCTGTAGCTCTGAGCAAGGGCTTTGTTATTTCACAACTGGATTCATTCATTCATTTTCTGATCCCGCTTTATCCTACACATTGATAGGTTAATCTAAATTGCCCATAAGTGTGAATGAGAGAGTGATTGTCTCTATATGTGATGCGATGAACTGGCGACATGTCCAGGGTGTACCCCACCTTCGCCCTTAAGTAGCTGGGATAGACTCCAAGCGACCCCCGTGACCCACAAGTAGATACTTTTGCTTAAATGTTATCATGTTTAGTTTGAAGTTATAATTCTTATTATAAGTAAGAATTTGACCTTGGTCCTTTACTTTTAGGGGTTCATTTTTCTTATTTAACTCCTCCCGTGCCCTGAACAAAAAAAATAATCAAAGTTTAAAAAGTAAAGGACCAAGGTGAGCCATTCAACTTAACCAAACGACGTTATGTGGATCAGGCCAATCCTGTAGTAGACTGTAGGAGCTGACCACAGACCAATACCCCTACCTGACCGAACACAACCCGCAAATAAGGTCTGACAAAAAGAAAAGCCGAAAACATGACGTCCGGACTCACCTGGTCAAACAAACGACAAAGGCTAACAGGAGCTAAGGCGTAGCCAACATGACGCTCCACAAGCGGCAGCGCAGACCCTGATGCGTGCGTCCTGGCGTCGGAGCTGGAGCAGGAGGCGAGGTAGAGAGAGAGCAGAGAGAGAGAACCAGTGCACCAGAGGCAAATTATAACTTCTCAGACTGGGGGAAATTAAGATAAGATAACATAAGATATTCCCTTATTTGTCCCACGAGGGGAAATTCCAGGTTTACAGCAGCAAGAGTTTAGTGCAAACAAAGCACACAAGAGTAAGAAGAGCAAAATTCAAAAATAAAGATAAATTAAAATCTCTAAATACTATTTACAGTTGTGCACATGATCAAAGGGGAGATAGGGGAAAACTCATACCTACACCTATACACACATATCTACACATATAATTTTACTTATAGACATGTATATATATTGTACATATGAGTACAGTTTATTGCACAAATTATTGCACTGTTTAATTGTTTATTTGTTTAAAAGGATACCCATTAGTTGCTACCATGGTAACAAGTAGTCTTCCTGGGATCCATCACTTAAATAATCCACATATCATTTTAAAACATACATATAAATTGTAGGGTTTATTGCACAGATTATTTGGATTACATTTTGTTGTGGAGCCTGATGACTGCAGGAGGGAACGACTGGCGATACCTCTTTCACACACTTGGGGTGCCTTATCCTGTCACTAATGGTACTCCTTAGTGCAACTGGCTGTTTACAAAAACCCCCACTAAATACAAAATACAATACAAAATTATTATAAAGGCAAAAATACCAATACGGAGGGAGAAATATTTAATAACATACATTTAAGTATTATGAAAAAACCCCCCACAAAAGTCGAGACATAACAAGCATTAATGGTTGTTCTAATCCAAGTGTGATGATTTCTATATGATGTTTACTCAAGCTGCATTTTCATGTTTTTTATGTGTCATCCCACAGATATCAGAGAACTTTTTCTTTGACTTGAACTCGGAACAGACGAAGGCAATGTTGCGTCCACATATTCAAACGGCAGCCATCTCCACACTGGCACGCTCTGCCATATTTTCCATCACATACCCGTCACAGGATGTGTTCCTCGTCATTAAGGTAACATACTTGCGAAATCAGTGTCTCTGTCCTGTCTAGCCTTGTCTCAAAAAGAGTAGTATTTGAAAACAAAACACTGTTTTTCAGTTTCTGTCAATATAATCACTTTATCACTGAACGTGAACCTTCTGTGCTTTGCTTACAGTTGGAAAAGGTTCTGCAACAAGGTGATATTGGAGAATGTGCTGAACCTTACATGGTGTTCAAAGAGTCTGATGCTGCTAAGGTAGTAACATATTTAAGTGTGATTTATTTTGTTTAATAACACATATAGTGGTACAATGTCTTATTGATAGGGGTGTAAGAAAATATCGGTTTTGTAATATATTGGGATATTTCATTTCACTATACTATATTGGTATTGTGAAATTAAATATTGCGGTATTTTTTTACACCCCTAGTCATACATGGGATCTGCTGAAACACAAGAAATTGAGGGAATGAGTACTACAGAAGTAGTATTGTGATATTGTAGGCCATACATGTTGTGTTTTTAAATTGGTAACATTATCCACTATGCATATTTTACGGCTAATAGAATATGAATGTTCAGGATCTGAAACTGTAATGTCTGTGAAACCTTATTTTGTTTATTTATTTTTTGTGCTTTTTTGTACTAGTAACACCAGATGTTAAAACATTATTTATCCAAATCCTGCACTTTAAGGTTTTACAGAGGAAAGTTTTGTGATATAACATTAAATCTTGTTCTAATTTAATAAAAATGTGTCTAGTATCTGTGCATATTTCTGGCGTAATTACATTTTTCCAGGAAATGATCTTTTAAAAAGAAACAAAGCAAACAAAAAAAAATCACCTTGTTATCAGTATTGTGACATAATATATTGTATTGTGATCCCAGTATTATGGCTTGTATTGCCAGATTTTTGCCAGTACACACCCCCTACTTACCAACAGTTTTTTTTTTCTTTAATAGAATAAAGAGAAGCTGGAGAAACTTCGCGGCCAATCAGAGCAGTTCTGTCAACGTCTGGGTCGCTACCGCATGCCCTTCGCCTGGACGGCAATTCACCTGATGAACATCGTCAACAGTGCTGGCAGTTTGGAGAGAGATACAGAACTGGAGATGAGCCTCTCAGGTGGGATATTAGCTCACATGTTGTTGTTCACTCTACAGCTTAGTCATTCAGGCACTGAAACGGTGACAGAGGTCCGGTAGTCATGCATGAAGCACATGAGCATGTCAATATACTGTTACACTTTGGCTAAAAACAACTTTTCAAATAGAAACTAAAGCTAGTGTAAACACAATATTCAGCCATATTGATCCCCGGTGTGTTATTTTGAGTTTGACCTTTTTTGTTTACCTAACCTTTGACCTCAGAATGTATCTCCGATGCAGACTGTGGGAGTTGTTTATATCTAGGCAGAACAGATTAAATGAATATGAGATAAAAGCTGTGATTGTTTATGAGAAAAATGGTGTTAAATGTTCAAAAACGTTGAATGTGTTTGTGGTGCATGCAGAGAGGAAAGGTTCTTGGTCTGAACGAAGGAACTCAAGCATCATGGGAAGGCGCTCATTAGAGAGGACCACCAGCGGAGATGAGTCATGTAGTCTCACCGGCTTCAGACCTGCAACACTTACCATCACCAATTTCTTCAAACAGGTCTGTACACCCATATCTTAACATATTTTACAAGTGTACATCATATAAAACAGGTACTTAGTGTAATTCCCTTGCCTCAGCACACTGAAAAATGTTGACATTAATCCTGATAGCTTAATAAATTACCCTCAGTGTCGCTCTTTTTTTCCCTCCCTCAAATTTTATTATGTACATGTGTGTTTTAGGAGGGGGACAGGCTGAGTGATGAGGACTTGTATAAGTTCCTTGCAGATATGAGAAGGCCTTCTTCGGTGCTCAGGAGACTCAGGCCCATCACAGGTAAAACACCAAGTGCAATATCTGTTTAATACAGTTCAAAGTGAGATATCCGTTTAAGACATCTCAGTAAAGCATTGTCAGTGTTCCCAAGGGCAGCTGTGGCTACAAATATAGGTTATCACCACCAGAGTGAGAATGTGTGAGTGAATGAATAATAGATCCATTGTACGTGCTTTAAGTATGCCTTAATAGAAAAGCATTATATAACTCTAATCCATTTTCATTATTATTATTACATCTCTAAGTGCAGTATCTGTTTAACACGTTTCACCTTGTCACTCATATTGTAAATAGTGTTTATCAAGTTTGGTACTTATTGCTTATTACTTGCTTATGCTTATTTAATTTCCAATTTTTGGTACTTATTGCTATTTATGGTATTTATTGCTATTTTTGATACTTACTGCTTATTTTATTGCTTACTTTATTGCTATATTTCTTAGCCCTATTTCATTTCCAACTGCTGTACTTGTGTGAGGAGCAATTGTAACACTAAATTTCATCCCGGGATTAATAAAGGATTTCTGATTCTGATTTAGACAGCTTTAAAGGGTTGGATTTTTTTCTTGTATTTCTTCTTTTCATGGTGTAATCTCTAATTGGCTTTATGATTCTCTGTGATTCACCGAGCAGTTCAGTGGAGCAAATTTGTACTTCTTCTCTCAATAAGTTCCCATGTTTTGTTTTTCTTTACTCAACATTTTGTCATATATCTCATTCTCTCGACTGCAGCTCAGCTGAAGTTGGACATTTCTCCAGCTCCTGAAAACCCCCACTACTGCTTGACCCCTGACCTCTTGCAGGTCAAACCTTACCCTGACAGCAGAGTCCGGCCCACTAGGGAGATCCTGGAGTTTCCTGCCAGGGACGTCTATGTGCCAAACACCACATACAGGTACAGAGTCAATCTGCTGGTTATTTTCTCAGTTCACTGATGTGATACTTGAGCTACAAAATATGATCACCCAGTCTGACATACTTGGAGGTTATCTTTTGTCCTCAAGCCAAAGATAAGGAAAAGCACTCAAACTGATTAATCAATTATCAACAAAGTTACTGATTGATTTAATCCGACAACTAGAGCTGCACAATATATCGTTTGATCATCCTCATCGCAAAATATGTGTGCAATAGTCGCATTGTAGGTTGTGCAATGTTGGAGACAAATGAACTCAATGAGTTCTCGTCTAATTTGAACCTGACACATACAGCATGCAGCGATCCACCAATCACAATAATTTGCAATCAGTTTGGAATGAGTCGTTGGTAACAACATTGAAAAATGAGCAATGAACAAGAGAAAATCACTGAAAACGGAAACTAGATAACCAGACGTTATGTTAGTTATCTGGAATTATTTCAGCTACAGGGAGGAGGATATTGAAACATGTGTTCTGTGTCAACAGTGCCTTGCACCTGTTACCACAACTAGAAGTAACACAGCTAATTTGTTTGATCATTGGCATCACACAGCTATTATATCCTCCTGAGTATTTTTTCATATCGCACTATATATCACAGGGTTAAAAAACATGGCAATGTCATTTTGTTCCAATATCGTGCAGCCCTAGTGACAACTAAATAATTATTTGCTGAACTTTTTAATTGGGTACTTTCAAAAAAGAACTGTATATTTGTACACACTCATTTGACTTGTAAGGGAAAATATCCCTCATCTCAGACTTAAAAAGCAGGTATCTCAAGCTTTGTCCTGTGCTGGCTGATGGTTTGTTAATGTTCACCTCATGTCTGCTGATGCCTGGCACACATGTCCCATTGACTCACTTCTATTTTTGTCAAGGTCACTTAGCAAGATGTTCTGATTGCCAGACATTTTTGCTGACCTGTCCTGTTAACATAGGCCTTATTTGTCTGTAGATAATTGTGGCCTCTCTATTGTAGATTAACTAAGGCCATGTTCCATCAGAGGGCTGGGAAACACTGGGTTATTGTCATCCTTAAAATCATGTTCTTATTTGAAGCACAGCTTTCTTTCAGATAGTGACGTATGTGAAAAAAAGCTGCTTGGTATCACATAATTTCCATCATTGTTCCAGAAAGCTGTAATGTTTGATATACATATCTGTGACCTCTGTCTGTTACCTTGAAGTCGATGCCAAATATATGAGGTCATTGAACCTTTGTGCGATGTGAGGTTACAAAATGTCATCTGTGAAGGCGGTTTCTATGTTATTGAGCCCCTAATATATCACTTTTAGAGAGTAATTTCTTCATCTTGATCTTTATTTTCTGTTCATAAATAGGGTTATTAGAGCAGGGTTAAGTCGGGTAAGTGTTAGAATGGACTACATTTACAGTACAGTTAATTATATTGCAGTAAAAAGCAAAAGTCAATATGACTCAATGGAAATACATGGAATTGTTTTTCTAGCAATATCAGAATAAGTCTTACAATATCATGAACATGGTTTAAATACTTTACATAGTAAAAAAAAAAAAAAAACAACAGGAAAAATTTCATCAGTGTTCTGTCAAAGTTTCACATCTCAAAACCTACTGCTGAATTTGACAGGTGGTATGGTCACCTAAAGACCAAAACATACAATGATAGAGCACTGTAACCAGAAATAAAATGACATTCTTTCGAAAGGTTCACTAGTCAGTGTGCTCCGGATATCTGACATGTTGACGTAATTACATGTGTTGTATACAGTGGTACAACCTGTTGGCATTTGTGTGCTCAGCTTTAGAAACAGGCAAGGCAGTTTCACATCACAAACATACAACAGCTACAGAGCAAAATAGCTTAATCAGCATAGAGGCTGTCACAGGCTTTTAAGTTCTCCACTCCATCTTTTAAGAGAAACAACTTTGGAATTTTGTCTCTGCTCGCAATTCTCTCCTGTGCTGCACTTCTTCAACATTTTGTAACCAACACTGAATCAGGTTGCAGATGTGGATCAATATGTTCATGTAGCCAGTGAGATTGCAGGCATTGCATAATGACAATTTTACTGTGCTTACTGGATCTGACCCAATAGGTTATCGACCTGGGTGGCATGGTTGCGTCATTGCCACAGTTCAGCCATAGTTTCTAGCATTTTTCTTGGTCAGCATGAACCTCACAAAGTACTAAGAAGTTTGCCTTAACATTGCACATAAACTAGAACTAGTTATTAACAAATATAAGGTCTATCTTATAACCTTAACACATCTTTGTTGTAGCAACAGAAAAGAATTCCATAGAGTTTTGTAACAAAAGTATGCGTTGTGGGGTTCAGTTGATGCTTTCAGTAGAAGTTGTTGGTCGTACACTGAGCTTGGTCGTCTTGAGAGAGTAGGAGGGGCCTGTTCCAGGCTTCCAATGGATGCCCTTTCTTTTCACCGAGCATCCCTTTGCCCTTAACCAAAGGTATCTTCCATTAAGGTTGTTCTCCCCGCAGCCGTTGAACCACCAACCACCTGTCAAGTTTTGGACAACAGACATGGAGTAGTTCTTTAAATGGCATGGTTTATATAAATATGTATTTTTATTTATTTTTTTAAATTTTTTTAACTGGCTGTGTTGGAGGTATCCACAGATACGAAGCACTTCCTCCCTACATAGTTGGTGGTAGTGGTTAAAAGCCATGGTGTCTTTGTACCTGTGTAATTGCGTTGACAGTTGGTGTTTCTGTGCTTGCCGTCATTTCTGTCTTTTGTGGAGAAGGCCATGGCTGTGCTGTTGGCCATAGCATCAGCCAATTCACCAGAAAAGTGACGGAGATGAATGGTGTAGTGTCTGGAGGGACCTTCCAGTGAAAAGTGGTACTCTGCCCAGTGCTTTCCCTCTTTCCAATCCTCCAGATCGATACGGAGGATGTGAAGTCCCTGTTGGGCAATGCTGTAGATCTTCTTTAAGCCCAGCCAGAAGTCCTCTGCATAACACATCCAACAGTTTTAATCATGCATGCAAAAAAAAAACAAACTGTTGTTTTTGTTGATTTGCATTGATAGCTAACTAAAGAATTATTCATGCTAGAAGGAAGAACTGACAATAAATGAGTGGCTGATGTAATGCACATGGAATAATGTTTCGAGTTTCTTTTTATTGGAAAAGATGACAAAAATTTGCTACAATAACATTTTTACATAGGATTTCTATTAGAACCCTTTTCGTGTTTTATATTTTATACATACAAAAGTAGAAAACGAACATGAACTGGGTGCTTGGAGTTTTAGTATTTTGTACTTGATAAAAAAAAAAAATAATAATATGGGGTAAAAGGAGGGATACAACTTCTGGGTGACTTGTAGATACAAACTTGATCCATAAAATGTATCCCTCTATATTCTGCCAGAGTACGTCAGTTTCTCCATTTTGAATATTTGGTGATGATTTCATACCAATCTTCTATTGTTGGTGGCCTTGGATTTAACCTCCTTCTTGTAATAGATTTCTTGCTGGCAGCGAAAAGTGCCTGTAGTAATTTTGTATTCCCCCTCTGTTCTAGTTACATCACCAAAATATTAATTAACAAAATGATATAATGTTTCAAAGGTGAAAACCATCTCCAGTAGTTAACAGTTAATTTCTTATAGTATGTTATTACCTTTTTTAATTTTTGTTTTATTCTGCAGTATCTCCTATTTATTGGCCTGTTGTGGCATGTCGCTGTCAGTATCAAGGCGTAATAATTAGCCTGTTTCGAAATAATATTCCACCAAAATGCACGGCTGCAGGAGCCAGTATTTTGGAAATTGGCCTGGTTGCACCCATGAGATGCTGTCTAAACCTTGTTAGAGCTGGAGGGAACAGTTGTCAGAACTTGTAAAATACTCAGATGACACATGAAATCAGTTTGTCACTTTAGAGCTGATTTGTAACGCTTACTATTTCCTACAACCAGGCCCACAGGATGTCATATTCTCTCTTTGCCAAAATAGTCCCTTCATATTAGCTCCTGCCTTTTAATTGATTAAATTTCCAGAAATGTCAGATTTTATAAATCACTTTAGTGCAGCCGCAAAATAGGAAAGTAGAAATTTCAGTCCAGTGCATGGATAATTACATTACTCTGTCTTAGAAGAGGGTGAATAATAGAAGTGGACCTTGTAGTTTCTATGTCTGTGGACTTTCGTATTACTATGATTTGTCACAATGTTGTTTTGTTTTTTTCTGTTATTACATAAGTTGTGATACTGTCTTATCCATTGTAATGCATATAATATGCTTCATCACGTGTCGATTACCAGTTCAAACAGAGGAGTGCTGGTATTTGTATTTGTTTATCCTCTTGTTAGGTGTGAGGATTCTTTTTTTGTTTAATTGAAAACTTGAATAAAAATTACTGTGGAAAAAGAAAAATATATCTTTTTGAAATAATGATTAATGACATTTTTTTTACAAGCCTAGAAGAAAACTAATAATGTCTGGGTTTGGAATTAAAAAACACCTACTTTCCATATTTCCAAAGCCCCTTTCGTACTTTTCCCATGTCTGGTCAAAATCCACCGAACCATCGACTCTCTGTTGGATGACAGTCGCACCTCCGGCTGTGGATCAGAAACATAACATAAACATGTAAATGAGATATTCAGGACCTCAACATTGTTACCGAGACAAGACAGAGATCCTGCATTCTCCTGTGTTAACCTTAGTCACTCACCTGCACTCATGTCACAGTAAACATTGAACGGTTCCGATTGATTTGGTTTGATAACATAGATACCACTGTTGGTCTCTCCTCTGTCATACAGCTCACTGCAGTCCACGGGGAGGTCTGAAACAGAGCAGGAACACAGAATTTCAACCTTTAAATCAATGCAATGTAAACTGCATACACTTTTTACTATTATATAAGATTTGCAGAACCTGGATTTTGATCAATAATTTAAAAAGTATCTTTATTCAATATGTTTTTATGCTAGAGCGTATATATTTTTTTTTACTAACTTTACCGTTTGTGTCTGAGCTGGTTGTGTTTTCTGTAAGATATTCAAACATATCAGGAGCGGAAGTATCTGGCTGTATCTGCTTCTCAAGCGTGTCTTGGAAACTGTCATAGCTGAGCTGCAAAAGAATGAAAATAAGTTCACAGAGTTAAACTATGCTCATACTCTTTAAGAAAAAAATCATTATAACTGCAGGCAGATGATGTCGAATGGTAAACAAGACTAAAACATGATGTTTGACATTAGCCTTTGTGCTGTGTGCTTGTATACCTTTTCCTCCAGATTTTTAATCTTGAGTTTTTGATGATCAAGCTGATCATGTTGCTCTTTCACAGCTTTCAGTAAATCAGTGATTGTCCTCTCCTGAGCTTCAATCACATCCTGAAAATAAAAACGTTAAAGCAGTTATTATCACTTGTTTGATACATTAGTTGCATACAGTATATAGTGTTGTAGAGCAGCTAATAGTAACATAATTTGAGCCATGTAACCTGATCCTTATCAAGTAGAACAACACAATTATTAACAATTATCCTCAGTAACTTTAAAGTAAACAGTTCATATTTGTCATGATGAGTAAAATGACATTCCTCCAAGCACTGTATTTATGCCTAATTTTCTAGAATGACCATCCAAAATACTATAATTTTCTAACAGTGAGCTGTTTTGAGGACAATTACTCCATGGTTACTCATTCTCAGAGATATACTCAACAGTAATTTTGGTTTGAAGTGATTTAAGCTTGTGAAAATAATGCAGTGTAGTTTATCTGTCCACACATATTCCTACAAAATCCCCCACTGATTTACAGTGCTCAGCATAAATGAGTCCACCCCAACAGATTTGTCACAAAAGCTTTAGTTTTCTTTGAGAATCAACATTTTCTATGGGACACTATACAACTTGTCATGTTCTCAGTTAAGGACATGTTCTATAAAAGTCAGTTTTGCCCAAATTTTTTGAAACTGTGCTCATGTCCTTTGAGATATTGATTAAGAGCTTACTTTTCAAAGGAGCTGTACTCATTTGTACTGAGCACTGTGTCCTTAAGGAATTTTTGAGGACCAGCACAAGCAGTTAGAGTCTCACCTTGAGCGTGGAGATTTCACTCAGCTGTTCTGGGGGGACCATGCTCTGTGACAGACCCTTCAGCCTCTCCTCCAGACTCCCCACCTTGCTCTGTAGCTGCGTACGCTCCTGAAGGATGTGGTTGATCTTGGTGTTAATCTCCAGCGACAGGTTTCTTATTTCCTCATTGTTGGCTTTCAAAAAATTAGTGGTCTTCTTCAGTTCCTCCTCCTCTTCCTTGATCTCTGATGTGACCACGGAGAGCTGGTAAAAAGACCGGTCGAAAATGTTCAGCTTTTGGAAGATGTCATTAATTTGGGACTTTGTCTTGTGGACGAACTCCCGTAGACTCTGACCTAGCTGAAGCAGGCCATTCGCAAGGAGGCGAACGTCGTCCAGCATGGCAAAGCGCGATTTGGTCTCAGTTGGGTCCGGCGCGGGGGTGAAGGCCATAGAGGGCAGGGTGGGGCTCTCTTCAGTACCTGATGCCTCTAGATGGACAACTGCCATGAAACTGGCTACGAGGAGCAACAGGCAGAGTAGCTTCATTGTGATTTTCTTGCTCAGTCCTGGATTGTAGAAAAGCAGTAATCTGTGACTATTCTCCTGTTTTCCTCTACGTGGTGCCCCTTCCTCTCCCTCTGTCTTTATGGCCAAACTTCTTTGCTGTTAATGTGATGTGAGAGCAGCCGACAGCCCCCGTGTTATATACTGCGCTCTGGGTAGAGGAGGGGGGATTAGCTGATCATTAAACCCTACTGGGTTTGAGCGCTGTACCCCCACCTCCTCCCAAATCCCCCCTGA
>JAPTGZ010000019.1:3206713-3223460 GCA_029814645.1 Fowleria isostigma
AAATGCATCAAATTTGTCACTTAAACTACTGTAAATTAAACTAATGTTGCAAAGAAATTATTATTTTTGTTTTTCAAGAAAATCGATATTAAGGGTTGAAATATCGATATTATATTGGAAGTATCGCGATATATTGCTTGTCAATATTTTTTCACACCTCTGTCTTCTTTGCCACCTTACCTTTTTGTTTTATCTGCAAACAATCAACTTCTGCCACAAAATATTTTTTTTAATAAGCATTATACACAAGTGATCAGTTGTAGTGTTTTCACATAGAGGTAATAATTCTAGCCTAACTCCAGTTCATTAGTGGTCGAAGCTCACCTTGCCAGTAATTTACCGAGGTCTACTCCATCTCTGTGTCAGCTGTGGTGTGGAGCACTTGACTGCAGTCCCTAGGAGCCTTACTGGGACTAATGTGCTCATAAATCACTGCTCCTGGCGCAGTTTACACTTAGTGGATTCTATTGTGCTCTTGTAGTTCTGTTCGTTTTGTGGCCTCCACTTGGTGAGCAAACTTGCCGCCCCAGAGTTACAGGCATATAGATCCAAGCTTACTTTTGTTTTTGTAATCCCTCTGCTCCACTTGTGGGTTTTTCTCCTTCACTTTTTCCCAGGTGGAACACATTATGTTTTTTAATATCATGTTATTATAAAACAGTTCTCTCTTGCATTTTGACCATCCTGCTTTGTGTTCTTTTTTTTCTTTTCTGTCCACTTTTCTGGTTTGTTTTCCCTCTTTTGTTATCACATATTCTCACCCCTTTTTTCCCCTGCGCCCACTCTCTCTCTCTCTCTCTCTTTCCAGGATCAATACCTGGATAAGTTCTTTGCCTTGGTGCATGCCCTAGATGAGCACATGTTCCCAGTCCGGATAGGAGACATGCGCATCATGGAGAACAGTCTAGAGGCTGAGCTGAAGTCCAGCATAGCGGCGCTCAACTCCTCCCAGCTGGAGCCTGTGGTTCGATTCCTTCACCTGCTTCTTGACAAGTTGGTGTTGCTTGTTGTGCGGCCGCCAGTCATTGCTGGACAGATAGGTACACCACTGGATTTCTTTGACTTAAAAAAGTTGAAATAAATGGAAGGGCAGAGATGTTTGTTACAGATATTACTGGCTGGTAGTAAAAAAAAAAAGCAACAACAAAAAAGTGGCTGAATAAAGAACTTCCAACAATCAACGAATGAAAAAAAAAAAAGATTCAGGAAATTCATAGTATGGAACAACCGACATTTTCTCTAAGTTACACCGCCAAAAAAGAAGAATATTGGAAAAACTGGATGTCACAATACAACCTAGAGCAACATTGATGGTTTTGTTTTGGTTTATCGTAATTAAATTATGTTTATAAAGACTCTCCTTTTATTTATTTATTTATGTTTAGCCTTAATTGACCATTAAGAACTTTAAAGAAAAGATTTAAAAGAAACATGGTCTTGTCCACTCAGATGTGACCCATCTCTCATTTTCTGTTTATATATTGTTTTGTACTTGTGCAAGCTTAAGCTCACATACTGGCAAACTTCCTGATTGTTTTGATGACCCTGTCTGTCTGTGTTTCTTACAACGGTTTATTAAGGCCACATAAGAAAATAAAATTGCTTGTCACTACAAGAATAAAGTTGTAATATTTCAAGAATAAAGGTATTATATAATGAGAACAAAGTCGTAGTTTTAAAAAACTCATTATTTATCATAAGTAATGTATTTTATGAGAGTAAAGTTGTAATATTTTGAAACTAAATTTGACAGAGTTTCCAGTTACAGCGAACACAACAAGTGAAGCAGCAACTTCATTTGTGTTGAACTAGACCAACCAGGTAATGCACTAGTCACATTGTCATCTAGGTCTACGAAATAAACACTTAAGAAAACCTTAAAAAATAAATGTCAGAATTTTTGATTGCTGGGACGATATCCCTTCTCATAAACATACGACATCATTTTTGTTAAATAATGAGTTTTTTGAAAACTTTGACCTTATTCTCATTATATGGTGACTTTATTCTTGAAATATTACGACTTTAATCTCAGAAAAGTACATTATTTTGTTTTATAATTAGTTTTTTCTCATTATATAATGACTTTATTCTCATGAAGTATGACATTAATTTCATTAAACAATGAGTTCTTTATAACTATGACTTTATTCTCGTTATATTATGACTTTATTCTCGAAATACTACGACTTTATTCTCGTATTGACAAGCAATTTTATTTTCTTATGTGGCCCTAATATGTTGTTGTACCTTCTTGTTTCTGTTGTAATAAAAATTAAGTTAAAAATAAAAAATAATAAAAATGAAGTTAAAAAAATTTTGAATTCAAAAATAACTAGGCACTAAATGTCAAAGTTGAAGTCATAATCATGATCAGCCTTTTTTGTGTTTATGTGTTGGTTTAGTGAACCTCGGCCAGGCGTCTTTCGAGGTCATGGCATCCATAGTGAACCGCCTCCATAAATACTTGGACACCAGCCAGGACATGCACGGCCGCAACAGTCTGCTGTCCTCATACATCCACTATGTCTTCCGCTTACCCAGCACTGATCCCAACTCGCCCTCGCCAGGTATTCAAGCTGTAGTTGTCTCGTTCCACAGATACCCCTCCCACATATTTCTTTGTTTTTTATTTGACTTTTCTTTGAACTTATTTCTGTTAACTTCATCCTACCCTCAGCTCACCCTGACTGGGTGTCTATGACCAAACCTACCTGCCATAAATGTTCTTTTTTTCTCCTTCTGTTTCTTTTTATGTTTATTTTTCTCCTCCCACTTCCCACATTTTGCCTTCTGCCTGCCCAACACAGACTCCAACTCATCTTTGACAGGTACATATTGTCCACTGCAGAACGCCTTGATCTGTGCACAACTGCTTTTGCCTCTGAAATTACAGTTTTGGTAGAGTAGTATTTAATTTTGATTGAGCAGATGATGATGTTCTCCAAGTGCCTTTGTGGTAAGGCAACCCTCTGCCAACACATATTTGTTATGTCAAGCAAAATAATCATTGATAAATTTACTTTGAGGGTTCACCAGCTGCAATGTAAAGTGTATTGCCCTGCTCAGACTAAAGATTCATGGTGATTCGAGTTGAACGTGCCAACCATGTGGAACGTGCTGGCCTGCCACATTCAGAAAAGAGCATTTTACATCAATAAAATTAGAAAATAGTTTTAGTTTCTATAATAATAATAATAATAATAATAATAATAATAATAAATTTATTTGTAACGGCTAACTTTTCAGGATTTTTTGCAACTTGATACAGTAAATATGTTAATATACATTTGACAAAGGATAGCCATCAGTCAATTCCTACAAGTTTATTGTTAGGAGTGATGAAATGATGTAAACTGCTGCAATTTTACTTGTGAATCTTTAGTCTAATCTGGGCTTAAGGGCTCATTTATGCTCTATGTTAAAGACGCAGATGGATACCGACGGGGTGCTCTGTCCATCCCCTGTGTACATTACGTGTGTAATTCTGTCCGTTTTCCGAGAGCTTGCGGATACGTTCCCTGATGGACAAATCAAAGCAGTACCACCAAGAACGGTGGAGGCAGTGTTGAGATTTGAATAGAATAATTTTTATAAGTAGAGCAACTGAGGTAGTGAAAAACTACCAACATATTTATTACAACATACCCTTATTAATATTAACATTAGTAACTACATTAGTAAAACCTCCTCTGTCATTGCCCTGTTTGTTATTATTGACTTCTTCTTTTTCTCAAAAACTTTACTCTTCTTCATGGTATTCGACTACTATAGTAATTTAAAGTGGCGCCCTGTGATGGATTGAGTGAGAAAAACTCATTCCAATGTACAGGAAGCATGAAAGTATGAAGGCAGCAGAGGTGGGAAGTAACAAAGTATAAGTACTTCATTACTGTACTTAAGTAGTTTTTTTTGGGGTATCTGTACTTTACTTGAGTATTTATTTTTTCTGGCAACTTTTTACTTTTACTCCCTACGTTTTTGCATACATATCTGTACTTTATACTCCTTACATTCTCAGAATAGGCTTGTTACTTTTTCAAACTAAACAGACATGACAGTATGTAAAATATGTTTAGAAATTAGAAAACTGAAACTTTTATGATTTTGTTTGGTTAAATAAGTATTGTTTCACTCATGGCAAAAATTGCAGTTTTACTTTTTCCTTTTGTACTCTATTACAATTACAAAGTTGTACTTTTTTACTTAAATAAAGGAATTGAATTAGTACTTCTACTTTTACAAGAGTATTTTTTCACACAAGTAGCTGTACCTCCACTTAAGCACAAAACTTGAGCACTTTTACCATCTTTGGAAATTAGTGATAGTGATGCATGACAACGTTAGAAATGGACATGCCTATTTACATACGTAAAGCGAGCATAAATGAGCCTTTAGGTAGAACGAGTCATTGGGCTGTGTATCCATCATCGCAGTGATCTTCTAAAGGCTTGTTTGTAGTTCCTTCTCACATTCAGGTTGCTCCATTTTCCTTCCTTTGTGTGTTGTCTCAGGCCCTGGAGGGCTTGGAGGTTCGGTTCACTATGCCACCATGGCACGCTCAGCTGTTCGACCAGCCAGCCTCAACCTGAACCGTTCCCGTAGCCTTAGCAACAGCAACCCTGACATATCGGGTACACCCACCTCTCCTGACGATGAAGTCCGTTCCATTATTGGCAGTAAGGTAAGACCCACAACGTTGTCTCTGTTATCAAATATCAGCCTTAAAGTTGGCAGTACGTCCTTGGGTGCACTTGTGGTAAAACTTAAAATGTTGTGTTTAGTGCTGATGTATGGTTCTATGTGTTTGGACTCTGGGTTTCATCATGCTGTTTGGCTGCCATGATCACACTCTATGTGGCTACCAGTCAAATGTTTGAGGTGCCCGGGCCATAGAGGCTCCTGTCATTGATCAGTGATGTATTTTAGATAGGCCCATGGAAGGTGAATGTTCGGAATCTATAGTACTTAACCTATATCACAGCAGAGGCCTACCATGTGCACAGTGACCCAGGGGACTATTTCATCAACATGTAAACCCTATTGCCAATGCGTAAACAAAAGCTTGGACATCTTATCTCCCTAACCGCTGTAACAGCAACCTGACACACACATACAATGTGGACAGGTTGTGAAAGGCACAGAAGACATTTAGTTTACAACCCCTCCTCAATAAAGCAAATGCTGTCAAGAAGGTACAATAGAACATTGTTAGAGTAGCCATATAATTTAAGACATTCCCCATAGTCTTTTCAGATTCAACTGGTCATTCTTTATCTCCTTTTATGTCATTTTCTTTGTCTGTTGTCATGTGTTTTGTCTCTTATAAATTGTTGTTTGCCAAACTTTTTTTTTTAATTTTCAAAATTTGTGCCTATCTGCTGGTCTTGCTTACCTTGTAACCATAATATGATGGATGCAGCCACTTATTTGATGAATGTTCCCTTTGCTGCTAATACTTAACCTTCTTCTCTTGTGTGTCAGGGAGAGGAAGTTATTTTTTTTTACACTAAACGAAAGGGAAAGAGAGCCATTTTGCTTTGCTCCTCTTGTGGTGGTGATTTGGATTTGAAATTACTTACAGCTAACCTTTTTGGGTCCTTGGTATCTTCCAGCAGTCTTGACCTCTGAACCTCTTTAACCTGTCATTATTCCTTCCCTCCTCCTTCCCCCGTGCTGCTCGCTCATTCCCTTGCTTCCTGCCTGCCATGTGTCCTTTGACCTTGGCATCCCTAGGGCTTAGACCGCTCCAACTCGTGGGTGCACACCATGGGCTGTAAGAGTGCCCCCTGGGGATCCAGCCCCGGGTCCGCTCCAGAAACCATGCAGGTGGTTTTATGAATGCCCCATCCTTCACTTTACCTCACTACGAAAAGAACTCACTCTAATCACCGTCAATGGATACTGGAATATTTGGAGTTTTGGTTTATTTTTGTGCTTTGTCAGAGTCAGTGAAAGAAGGGTTGGGAATGGGGGGTAAGACTCCAATTTTATTTTTACGTTCATTTTTGGTTTGTTTTGTCACAATCTCATCCTTTATTGTACAGTTGCAGGAAAAATTATTAGACCATCCTGTTTTCTTCAATTTATTGTTCATTTTAATGCCTGGTACAACTAAAGATACATTTGTTTGGACAAATATAATGAGAACAACAAAAATATCTCATAATGGTTTAATTTAAGAGCTGATATCTATCCATATTCTATGTTGGTTTTTTTTCTTATAACATGCAGGTTTTATTTCCTTTTTCCAAACATGACATAGCATCACATTATCTAATATTACCTTAGAGCATTGGTTAATTACCCACCAACCCATAACGAGAAGGGGTCTTCATATCAAAATAGTGGTTTTCTTGATAATAACCAAAATCACATAAGTTCTTACATCAATATCCATGGCATTGTACTGACAAAAACAGTGATTTTAAGCATTTCGTGTTTTCTTTTGTCTTTTTTAGTCACATGATACACACAGGAGTTAGTGCTTGATTGCATAACCATTGTTTTTGATGACTTTTGATGGTCTAATAATTTGTTTCATGACTGTAGCTGCTTTTGGTATTTTTAATCAATTGTACAAATATTGCCTACAACTTGCATTTCAACAGTGGGCTTCTTAAAAATCCAAAAGCCAATAATCAGAATTTTAGGTCTTAAATATGACTTTGGCAAGTCTTGCCTTCATACTAAAGTTTTTTCTATAAAATTGTTTGAATTTTAGTGTTGTGTTCATATGTGTTTTTAAGAAAAATTGTTGGCATGTTTTCTAATTCTTATATTACTTTCAACTCTTCAGGTCTGGCTTTAAGGAACATTCTTAATGGTCTTACACAGGTCTTCAAAAGCTTAAATTTAGCTTGTTGTAAAACTGCAGGAATCCTCGCACAAAATGACAAAACCAAAAGACCAAAACTCCAAAATATAATGGTATTCTGTCGAACTTAAAGTCACAGCTCCCATGATCACATACATGGGAGTCACAGCCGCCTCCATGACCCCTGTATCTGTCATGTTAGTTTTTAGGTGTCATCCCACTTGTTAGATCAAACACCTCTTTTTTTCTCAGTATTAGTGAGAGACAAATCCTCGACATCTAATTTACAAATAATGAATTGCTATTAGCCTGCAACATGTTTGACATTGTTGGCCTCCCTCTCAAGTTTCTGCTGATTTGAGTCTAGACACATCACTGAAGCTAAAATTTAGACATTGTTTTTACCTATCCATGTATTGGATTATCGAAGTGGTAGAGAAAAAGAGTAGTGTTATAGATCGTCCCTCATTAGAATAGATTTGTTTCCATTCTTTTAGTTTCCCCTCTTCACTGATTCTGATATAATTCGCACTGTCCTTACCGTAACCTCATCACTATGTGTCAGTATCCCTGCATGACTTTGTACTAACCCTGCATAGCACTCACTCTGTCACTGGAGAATAGTATATCTGTGAGTGGGAGTGTATCTGTACATGTTTTTGTCCGTTTCACCCTACAAGTCATGTATGTTTTGTCCTTTGTCATTTTCAGTTGTTCTTGTCTCTAATTTACACATTAATTATAATAACTCAAACAATAACGAGATACATTTTCATCTCATTAGAGCTTAACAAAGATTAAATAAATGTACTTTTATTAAACAGCGTATGTACATGATTACAATTTGATCAGAACTCAAACATTTTAATATAACTTCCAAAGGTTTAGACCATCTGTATTTTAGGATGATTTTCACTTTGGTTAAAGCAGTGTTTTTTAACCTTCAGGTTATGACCCCACATAAGGTCACCTGGAATTCAAATGGGGTCGCCTAATTGATAAAAAAAAAAAAAGTTACTAATAAAAATATATTTTTAATGATTCAGAATATGTTTTCTTAATAAAAAATCAACTTCAAATAAAATGCAAGATATAATATCCGAGAGGGCATATCTTAATTATCTTTAAAATGTTCATTGTGGTTGGTTTAAGATGCTGCAGCTCTCTCATAATTCATGGTTTGGGTTATTGTTTATTCAGTATTAAGGTTCATCCTTATAAATACCAGCTCCACTGACTGTACATATCCTGACCAAGGAAAATAAGATTCCCACTTTGTGCAGTAATCTACACCTGGATTCTCTGCCGCTGTCCATAATAATATACATTATATAGACTAAATGTCATCTAAAATTAACGTTTATTTGCAACATAGTAGAGCAAACTATCACGTGATCAAAAAAAAATTAATTTTAACAAAAAAAGTCTCCATTTTGAATGTCTGGGGCTGTGATGTTAAAATGGGGTCACGAGCCAAAAAAGGTTGGAAACCACTGTTTTAAAATATTGTCTATGCCTGAAGGAATGCAGTTTGGCTTTAAAGTCCAGAGGAAGACAATTGGTCCAATGCCTTAGTTTGACGACACAGCCTCTCCTGCTGCCAGCTTGCATCCCTTCTGTCATACATTCAAACTAGCAATTTTTTTCCCAGCACACTGTTGTTTTGTAGATTCTGGGTACAATACCTGTAAGGACTGTGGCCCTGTCCTGTGTCGAACTGTTATGTCTTCATATTTGTGTGAGAATTAAATGTGTGCGAGAAACCACAACTGAAGTGTGCATGTGTTTACGGGTGAGCGTGGCCTAGCAGACACATTTTTCCTGACGAAAAAAAAAAGGTGCAACTCCACGCTCCTGTTGCTCCTCCACTAACCTTGTTGTCACCGTTCCATTCATCCCACCCATAGGCCATGGAGCGCTGTGGCAATCGCATGTCTTCGCACACTGAGAGCGCCAGTTTCTTGCAAACTTTAACAGGACGGTTGCCCACAAAAAAGGTAGAGCCACTTGCACTGGGGGAGGAGCCAACCCTGCCCACCTCGTATTCGCCTCCTCACCTGTCTTGTCTGTGGATGTGTGCCTCTGGACTGGTTGATGTTGTACTTGGTTGTTGTGGAGTCTTGTTGAATGCTGAATGTCTCACTGATCCGACTCTCGTTCTGAATGTATCAAGGACTTGTCAATGTCACATGAATGTTGGTTGAGGTCTGGCTAACACTGACCGTTTGGTACAGTGAGCTGCATCCACTCAGGTTGGGAAGTCTTTAAATCTATTGTATATTTTATCAATCAGACACTGAGTTGTGTCTGGTTTTCAGTTTAGGAAGTACAGCAGCCTTCTAGTAAACTGGATGATGAACTGTGACAGGTTATTTGAATATAGGGCTGACTTGAAGGTGTATTGTGTAAGATTTAAGGGGATCTGTTTGCAGAAATGGAAAATAGTAATCATAGTATTGTTTCATGGGTGTATAATCACTTCGTCCTCTTCAAGCTGCAGCTCTGCGTCATGTAGGTACACCGTATCTGGCACTGCTACACTTCACTCTCACACTCCAGCGTACTGTAGCAGCGTCGTTTTGAGAAAGTGTTATAGTTTCCCTCCAAGTTGAAAGGTGACAGTAGTACTGGTATCGGCTGGTTTTAAAGCTGAAACTCCACTCTGTGGTGTTATTTCCATGGTTTTGATATCTTTCGGTTGGCATTTCCTGATTTAATAGCGGCCGACAGAGCAGTGTCTGCCTTAGCTCATAGAAGCCAATGAACATGTAGTTCTATTAAAAGTATTACACTATAGACAACGGAGAAGGAGACAACGTCTCAGATGAGCCATGGACTGCTAAACGAAAATCGGTCAACAAACAGAGAATACCAGTGTCTAATAATTATTGATTATACTAATCAAATAAAGGCACAATTTAGTTAAGTTATGTGAGTTTATTAATGTGCATAACCACACAGGTTTATCAGGAAGAAAAAAGAACAGACAAGAACAAAAACAAATGAACTATATATGGTGCAGCCTACAACATTTATTGCTCTATAGTCCTGGCATCACATGATCATAAATTGGCCAACCGAGAGGCGGTGTCTCTTCGTAGTCTCTGCGTTTCCATGCCACATAGTTAAAATCTGGAAGAGGTGCATGTCAAGGCTCTGCGGGCCAACACATTGCTGTCCGAAGTGACGCTGTAGGTAGTGACACGCGACGTCCGCACAACTATAAATCCAGCTTAAAATGAGCCCTTTGTATCTACAGACTGAGAGTAGTCAGCCATGTTGCACTGCTTGGATGGTCAAACTAAATACTGGCTTTAATGCAGGCCTTTCATATTTGTAGCAGGTGTTGTAGATTTTGGAAAGGGAGTATCGGTTGCAGTCTGCAACCTAACCACAAGATGTCACTGAATCTTACACAATACACCTACCTATAATTAGCTTAACTTCATTGGCAAGTAACAGTTAAGTAAAACTAAGATCCTAATAAAAATAATTTGAAATTGAGTTAACAGTTTACTCTGTATTTTTATAATCTATCAACAAAATAACAGACATGCTAGTCTTTGTACTAGAGGCAGTGTATTAGCCAGACTTGAAAACAAACACTGCAAAAGGCTTTAAAATCTTGGGAAGAAATGAAGAACACATTATACTTTAATAAAGTGACTTTACTAACTCCTGTGATTTGCATGGTGATTATAGAGCATTTTGAGTCATTGCTCTAAAGTAACCTGTTTTTGCTTATGGTTGTAGATTGTATGCTATTTAATTTTTGTCTGGGTAACACTTACTAATACAGTGCTGATGTCTAGTTTTTTGGTTAAGTCTTTATCCCTGGTCAAGTTAATTTTCAGTGTTGGGGATGCAGAAATTCCACTGGACCGTATTTTATCATATACAAAATGGTTATACTACTAAAAGTGTTAATAGGGTTCCAAAAATGATACCTAATTTGAGTTTATGCCAATTGCTTCAAGTGACATGCCACTTGTCACCATACAACCAGCCAGTTAATTTTGATTGCATATTAGTTATGAGTTAAGTACTAGGGCATTTTTCTGAAATAAGGTTTTTCTAATAGATGAGGAGAGATTACTCTAATTCACTAACTTGACATAATAAAGCTAAGAGAATCAGCTGATGGTGATGGTTTCATAATTATTTTAAATGAGAGTGGTATTGATTTTTCTCACCTTATTCTAAGAGTATTTCCAAGAATGTCAAAATATAAATGTGCGTCTACCCTTTATATTTGTTCAGGTGCATTTTGGAACTGTGTATTTATGTAAATTGTATTCACAGCATTGAGACCAAGCTATATTTAACTAAAGATAGACCAGATGTTTCTTGGTTTTTTTGGTTGTATTTTTTTTTTCTGTTTCCCTGTCCCATTCTGTTGCTCCCTGTTCATCCCCTGTCTTTCATGTTATACTTAGCTCTTTCATGAAGAGTTGGCCCTGCAATGGGTGGTGAGCAGTGGAAGCGTCAGGGAGGGCGCTCTACAGCAGGCCTGGTTCTTCTTTGAACTGATGGTAGGAAACCAAATATGAATGCATTAAAACAACTTTGATGTGGATGGGAATATTTAATGCAGATGTATCCTGGGCTTAAAAAGTCCCAAACAACATTTTTATCTTTTATGAATCTAGCCTTCTTCTATGGATGTCACTTTGGTTTGAAACATTCCAGTGCTCCATTTTTCAGGAAATGCATGAAAAAAAAAAAAAGTATGTTTTACTGATACACAGGTTAAGAGTATTATCCACCACCTGTACTTCACTGACCGCTTGGAGTCACCCAGGAAGCACCGTTTCCCAGAGCGCTTCATGGATGACATCACAGCCCTGGTCAGCACCATCGCCGGTGATGTTGTGTCTCGCTTTCAAAAGGTAACTAAGGATCACAAGGTATTGCTCATCTCAGACAATTTCAGAGTATCATAAATCAATACGTTGAATGATTCGTTTTAGTTTTATCTTATGTCATCTATAATGGGGAGTTTTTAAGGGTGTATTCACACCTGGAAATTCACCTGGTCCACGTATTTGATTTGGATCAAATGCAGACTTTACAAATTTTGGTCCACCAGCAAAAAGTGCAATGAGAATGTGATTTGACCCAAACAAAAAAAATAAACAGAAGCATGCAAGGGGCAGGGGTGAATCAGAGACGGCAGGCGTTAATGAAAGTGGACATGGAGGTCCTATGTACAGTTATTGTTTTCAGAATATGTATTTTATTTTTACAGACACAAATTTACAAAAATTATGTTAACTGTCAAGAACAGCTCATTCGGAGCCAGTTTCATTATATGGGTGTCAATGAGACATTTAATATCCTCATAGCTCCACATTTGTCCATAGCTCATGACTGCTGATTTTAGCTCTGACTACCCATGCAGCTATTTCCAGCGGCTACAGTGGCTTGTCAAGCACTAAGAGATGCATGGTTCTTTGGTTTGTTTGTTATATGCACACCAGAGTGAACCAGCTCAGAGTCTGTTTGGAAACAGACTGAGACCATCTCTTCTAGGTGATCTTGGTCCACTTGTTTGATTCGAATCAGAGTTTGCGTGTTTGTATTCACACCTAAAAAAAAGTCTGGACTTTCTTGGGGAAACAAACTCTGATTTAAACGGACCAAACGAAGTGGGTCTGAACTTGCCCTGAGATGGAAAGAATATCTCTATCACCTTTGTTTCATTCCAGTGTCTTTGAGTTCTAATAATCTTTATAAACCCAATTATTTTTATTTAATCAGGACCTGGAGTTGGTGGAGAGACTTAACACAAGTCTGGCCTTCTTTCTGAATGATCTGCTGTCTGTCATGGACAGGGGCTTTGTCTTTACTCTCATCAGGGCATACTGGAAACAGGTAAACATGCATAACATCAAAAGACTCAGACTTAAATACAGTATCTCAGTTCCTTAGAACAAGGTTTCACTTTTAGTTTAAGTACACAACATCCATTTTTCATGTGGTTGTGGTAGATTTTCTGTTTGTATTCACAGTGCTGTGCTTTGTCTGCTGTTTCCAGGTGTCTACGAAGCTTTACACTCTTCAGAACCCAACCTTGGAATCTCTAAGGCTTGATTTCCTGCGAATTGTTTGCAGCCATGAACACTATGTCACCCTCAATCTGCCCTGCAGCCTGCTCACCCCTCCTGCTTCGCCCTCCCCCTCCGTGTCTTCCGCAACTTCACAGGTCAGGCGAAAAGGCCAAGAGAAGAAGTGAAGCAAACAATAATTCCTATAACACACTTCTTTACTGGCCAAATTTGCTCATATTTGAATTGAGACAAAATGGGCAAAAGAAACATAAAAAATCATGAGCGTGGTTTGTCATTGACGGTGAGTAAGTAAACACTTTATTTGTTCTTTTTCTTTTTCCCCACAGAGCTCAGGCTTCTCCACTCATGTTCAAGACCAAAAAATAGCCAACATGTTTGAGCTGTCGGTCCCCTTCAGAGAGCAACACTATTTGGCTGGACTCGTGCTGTCTGAACTGTCTGTGATACTGGACCCAGATAATGAAGGGTTAGTGTACTTTGGCTGCACAGTAGTGATGATATTATGACGAAAGAGTTTTAAATATGAGTTGGACACAGTGGTTTAGGGGAGGATTGAGAGACATTATTTGCATGTGTTTGGATTTTTATTCACCTTTTGTTTTTGTTTTTTTATACTTAAATAACACTTTTTTCATTTTTGGTTTTTCTGTTTCTGTCCCTTGTTCTTTTATAGGATGTTTGGCCTCCACAAAAAAGTGGTCAGTGTCGTTCATAACCTACTGTCCAGCCACGACTCAGACCCACGTTATGCTGATCCTGAGGTCAAAGCCCGAGTCGCCATGCTTTACCTGCCTCTGATCGGCATTGTCATGGAAACGCTGCCACAGCTCCATGATTTCACAGGTAAAAATGAAAACTGCACTAACCTTCAATATCCAATGAAGTGATAAATACTGATGACTGTTTACATGATATGATATTATCTTTAACAGTAAATGAAATATTTGATTTTATTAATTGTCATCACATGTGTCAGTTGTCATATCAGGTTTAATGTCTACTGGCAGCTTTTCTTCTTTTGGTCTCATACTACCTACTTAATTAATTGGGTTTTTCAAAAATTTACTGCTTTATTGTTAATTACTGGCTACTGTAATTTATATTAAAAAAAATAATACTGTATTGGCTCGCCAAATTTGAAAGTATTACATTTTCGCTGAATTTCTCCTCAGTCATTGTTTGTATTGTTATTACAAGTCCAGCCCTTTCTTGATTTTGATTGATTGAGAGAAAAGAGTGCTGTAGTGTTCCAGGGAAGTACTTTTTAATTCACTTCACTTTTGAGCCAAGAGTACTATGCATTGTAATGTTGAATTTCATAGGATTTGTTTAGAAAAAGCCACTGACAGTGCAAAAACAGTTGGTTAACACAGGGCCTAAAATGCTTGTATTTCCACGTAGCATTTCCTTATTTTAAACAATTGTCAGTGTGGCCTACAGCATTGCAGCATTGAGTTTTTACTCTTCAGTGAAGCAGATTGAGCTTCAGTCTGGCCTTTAACTCAAATATCAGACATTAAAACTAAAGCAGCTGAACAATGACCTTCAATAACTTATCATGTGAAGCTGAAAAAGGTTATCAGTTGGCCAGTGAGTGTGGATGTTGCCCTCTAACATAATGTGCCAGCTGATCTCTAACCTCCAGTCATTTGTCTCATATTTGGTTCTCCTGTACTTTAACCCCTAAGCCCGCCTTCCATATTCCGCTTTCTAAACATATTTTTTGACAACAGTGCTTTACTTCCTCTTCTATTTAAATAACTACTTTGTTTTATCTGAATGAAGTTCAGACTTATTTGGTTTTTAAAATGAAAATTACACTGTTTATTAACCCACAACACAAAGAAGATACAGAAATGCAAGGTTCCCACATGTCCTGGAAAACCTGGAAAAGGATTGACCAATTTTCCAGTCATGGAAACCATATGGAAAATGAGGAAAAAGGTGAAATGTCCTGGAAACGGGAAAGTTATCCTAGAAAATTATTAATCCTCCCCCTGCCATGTGACATTGTGTGCCTAAAGTGAGATGAAACAAAGGAAATTTAAAATATACAAATACTTTTAGAGGAAGTACAGGTGAGAAAGTAAGAGAGAAGAGAAAGTACAATTGTGAATTGTCCAGTTTCTTCTTAGAATACATTTGTCGTAATTATTTTTTCATAGATTAATTGTATCCACACAGCACATTGAATGTCTGAGTAATAAATAGAAACAGTCTGGGTAAATGCAAGTTACAACTGTAGAAAAGAACACTTTCACACAATGAGGAGGAATGGATTAGAGCATGATGGGATAATTTGTCTCTGTAGCAGCTGAAAATGTCCTGGATAATAATTTCAGGGAAAGAGTGTGAAACCTGAAATGGTAGTGAACATCACGTCATCATTTGTCACATGATTCCATGTATTGAGGTGTTCCTTATCAATATCTTTAATCCTTTCCTGCCATGACTGCTTCACATCCTCATTTGCTCACATCCCAAATAATAAAATTGTTTGTTAATCATGTGTTGTTTGCAATTCCAGTTAATTTGTTTATTTTTTTTAAAAATTCTTGTGTCTGTAGAGTCCCATAACCAGTGGGGGCGTCCAGGTGCACCCCAGGGGGCAGCGGTGGGCAGCAGTGGAGAAGAGACTGAGGGTGAAGGCAACAGCATGATCAGCCAGACTGTCGCCATGGCGATAGCAGGCACATCCACCGCCTCTCCAATGTCCCGACCAAGCAGCTTCCTGCTCAACTCGCAGGTGTGTCCCTGTTTATTAACTTAAAACGAGCTGTAGGAGAATGTAGCAACCATCTAAGTGTGTCTTTTTAATTGTAATTCCTTTCTCCGCTGCAGTCCAGAATTTTTTAATATTGACAAATTCTTCTAAAGTTGTAACGTGTAATTGACCTGAACTGTGACTTTCCACATTGTGCAACGTCTTCAACTAATTCTGCAGGCGAGTCGTCAGCATGGTAGCTTTTCGGCAGAGTCAAGTCGTAGTCTTCTGATCTGTCTGCTGTGGGTACTGAAGAACGCTGATGAGCTGGTGTTACAGAAATGGTTCACAGACCTGTCCGTGTCTCAGCTCAACCGGCTTCTGGATCTCCTCTACCTCTGTGTTTCCTGCTTTGAGTACAAGGTATCGTCAGGAATACAAACACTGTACACTGTGTTATGTTGTTCTTCATTCAGGGTAGAGTGCAACAGATGTGATGTTTTGGACTCTATATTTCAATTTAGAAAATAAATATATTGCAGTGCATTCTTATTTGTACAAAAATATACACCACATATTCCAACCAACAGAGTTTAGAAGTAATAAAAAGGGTGTCCTTTTTCATGCATTAGATAATGATAAAGTGGGGAAGCTAGGCTAGGACCATATAAGTACAAGCTTCTTCCTACTTTCTTTCAGACAGATTCCCTTTCATATTGTTACTGTATATACAATGTTTTAGAGTTATTTTGTTGTTGTTGCATGTCTGAAGTAAACCGTTAACAGTAACAATAAATGGTTTAAACAACTAACTTGACTAGTTATGTAACCCCATTTGTGCACAATATGTCTGCCCGTGACTTACAATTCACTTATACAGCTGCAGAAAAAATTATTAGACCATCAAAATTCATCAAAAACAATGTACTAACTACTGTGTGTATCATGTGACTAAAACAGACAGAAAAGAAAACATGGAATGTCTGAAAGCACTATTTCTGTCAGTACAATACCATTGATATTGATGTAAAAACTTATGTGATTTTGGTTATTATCAAGAAAACAATAGAAAATTGACAGATATCAGCTCTAAAATTAAACTCTTATGAGCTGTTTTTGTTGTTATCATTATATTTGTCCAAACAAATGTACCTT
>JAPTGZ010000019.1:3416170-3426422 GCA_029814645.1 Fowleria isostigma
GTTATATGTGACCTGATATGTGTTTTCTGTCCCCTGGTGGATTATCATCCCACTACTTTTTTTTGCCCTTTATAATATGGTCACTATTGTTAATTCATCCAACACAAATTTTATAGGAAAGTCTTAGATAATTTTCAAAAAGCTATGTTAAGATGGACATTTATATTGTTATTTGGTAAAAAATTAAGAATATGAAAAAATATTGAAATTATGGTGCAATGGCCAGGCTGTAAAAGTTTTTTTACGTGAAATATTTTTTAAAAAATTCCCTGAAATATTCTATGTTTCCAAAATTCATCGAGATATTGATTAAAATCTTCCTTTTCTTTTACGCTGAGCACTGTACACCCCAGGAAAGAAGAAGATTTGGACCATATGGCCCAGTCCTGGAAAACAGCATGAATGTTTTACTGTTTGCCATACATCCTTATGCATCGGAACGTTTACATACACAAGCGTTTGTGAGACGAAATTGATACTGTCCATCATCTGCCACACATCACATGCCCACTCAGGCGATCACAGCAAATGCCACCAACTGGAACACCACACACACACACACACACACACACCCTTCTATACCTTTGACATCCATCCTTTCCCCTGTTGTCTGTCTTATTCCTGGTTCCATCTATTGTTTTTCTAGACAGGCCTCAGATCTTTGAACACAGTGTTGTGAATGTGTGTGTATAATGCGAAGGGGGGGGGGTGTCTGGAGGAGAGGTGGGTTGGTTGGTTGGCAAGATCTGTTAAAAGCAGAGCTGTGAATCTTTCATGATGTCTGATGCAGCGACATAAGAGGGAGACAGGGAGAGATGGAGGTGAAGAGAGGGGAGAGGATGAGACGAAAGAGAGGAGACCAGAGGGAAGATAAGAACAAGAGGAAGGGAGCTTGTGTCCTGTTTGCCTTTCCTCTGCCTCACTCCTTCATACAGACGGGTGTCTCGAAAACTGGTTTGATAATTATAGCTCCTATTTAATCTGATGCCCTTTTATTATAACGGTATAAAAATGTTGCGCTGATGAGTAAATTATTCCGCAAAGGGAAATCTGCAACTGCAAGAATTAGCATATTTCTTCCATAAACATGCCAATAAGTAAAAAAAATAAATAAATAAATAAATTATATATATATATATATATAAGCTCAGCAATCCTCTTTAGAGCTTGTGTGTAAAGCTGCATTAATGCATACACATTGACATTCAAGGACTATACTGCTAGCGCTATTATCCAGAATGACTGTTCATGGGTAAAGGTTGGAGATTAAACTCATCCGTTGCATTGCCAACATATAATCAAGTAATACTGATAAATGCAAGGGTCACACAGCCTTCTGCTTCTTTATAATGATCACAAATAATTGGAGTGGTAGGTGAAAGGGAGAAAAAGCACAAGCGAGCTAAAGCGCAAACCGTTCGATACCTTAACATCAATCTTTGTGTCAAAAATCAATGTTGTACAAACCAGTATAGCTTCTCGATAACCTCTGTGTGTGTGTGTGTGTGTGTGTGTGTGTATGTGTTTGTTTTTTTTTTGTTGTTTTATCTGCATCCTTCCCCCTTTGCTCCACCGGTTCACACCTCTTTTCCCAATTCCCACCCTTTAATATTCACTTCCTCCTCTTATCAGACACTATTTTTACTTTCTCCTCCTCGTCCTCGTCCTCCTCCTCTTCCCAGCCTTCGTCTCATCTTCCCTTCCTCTCCGAGTCTCCAGCTGTTTTCTAAATGAAAAGATGAGTTGTTTGACTGATGTGGTGGACTGGTGGCATGTTTTATGAGTCAATGCTCTCCGACGTTCGGCGAGTCCCTATATGTACATAAACCCAGTGTGAGTGTGTGAGGGAGGGAGAATATGTTTCTCCATGCGTGTCTGGACTGAAGCGATAGAGATTTATTGGTATGTGTGTCACTTGGATTAAGGCATTTACATAAAGTGAAATGAACTGTGGCTGGAACTGGTGCAGAACAAGTGCTTTCTGAAACAATTTGTCACCTAGTTGAGAGATTATTGAACAATAGAAACACAAGGCATGTTTTTTTGATTAATTGAATAAGTCATCTATTAACTATATAAGTATGGAAATGTAATAATTTGCTCATTTGTTAGCCACTTAGATAGGAAAAAGGAATTCCTCTTTAAGGTGAGACACCACAGGTGAATAGGGTAAATTTTTTAAATACTAGATATCATCACGAAACTTCCTCAGTTTTACTTACACAAGTATGAAAAAAAAATGTATCACACATTTTTGAAATCTGTATGCTTAATTATGCAACTTAGGCATTATCTCATTAAATATGTGTGATTCTGCATATATTTTTCAGTTGATAGATGTGAACATATGATAAAGCCAGGTACAAAATTCTTTTTTCATTTTGTTCACACACAAGATGAACAAAAAATGACCGAGGGATTTCAGGATATCTGCTTTCATTACCAAGGAAATCTAAATATACTGTCTCCATAGCCTTAAAAAACTTGATTTTTGCCATTTTTTAAAAAATTAAAATGTCACATAAATCAGGCCAGGAATGATTTATTAACAAATCTCTCTGTAAATATCTTCAGAATACCGTTAAGTGTATAAGTGTACCGTTTGGTGTACATAGGTAATACCAGTCATGGCAGACTTTAGTAAACAGTCGAAACTCGGCATGTTACATTGGAATGCTAACTTTGTGGTAAATTCGGGAGAAAATTACTGCAGCAATTAAACAAACTGTAATAAAATAAACATCTTAATGGATATTTTCAACAATTTTTTTATAACAGCTTAAAAGAACACACATTAAAGGGGTAAACTAGCCCAAAAGCTCAAAATTGAACAGTGTGTGGAAAAATTGATGTTTTTCCCTACCCTGTCTCACCTTAAGCTAAAAATACAAGATTTCATAGGCTGAATATTCTCGAATATGAGTGTTGCTTTGTTACACCTTCTAAAAATTAACAGTTGTTGCTTTAAAACATTATGACTACTGACAGGCAAAGTGGTATTAATTCAGATTAAGCTTATCTCATTACAATGGAACCAGTCAGTGGGCGTGATATATTAGTCAACATTTAAACTTGAATTTTTTGTGTTGTAAACAGCAAAATGGGCAAGAGGTAAGTCTGAGCAGTACCTACCAAAAGGATCTAAAGAACAACAAGGTACTATTCTAAAGAAATAGTCAATATTATTACCACAATGTTCTAGAAGCTACAACTAGAGGTGAGTTAGTTTCTGTTGTTCTAGGTTGGTATAAGCAGCTTAAACTGATGTGTCGTCATTTGACAGGTTGTGTCAAATTAAAAAGTCCTGCATTAGTAACCTGTGTTGACGACATCATGGTGCTTAATCCAATTTATTTTACATCAGTAACAGTTCATTTGACGTCATCTATGTGATGAACATGATGTTGTAACAGAGGTGTAATTTACCGCCGTGCTGATGCTGTTAGATGAAGATCACAGTACGTGGAGGGTTGGAGGTGCACATAGTACGTGCTTTTTCTGTTTGTTAGGAAGTTTGTGTTTTTCTGAGGTAATGATGTGAAGAGGGCAGATGTAGTTTTCTAGAAAGGAGAGGGTTAGATTTGAAGCTCATGAAAAAGGTAAGCTAAAAACGATAGATGGGGTACCATGTAAAAAGAAGAAAGACACGGCAGAACTAATTAATTTACTTCAGTAGCTTCACATAGCCAACCCTTTCAGTGGCGACTTCACTGCTGCTTCTCATTATTTAGTGTTTATTTACCAGGTGAACTGGAGTCTCTACAGTCTCATTCCCAGACTCTGACAGTCTCATTATTTCCACTCAGGAGCATCTACAACAGTGGACATCCAGCAGTAAAGTTCACTACTGGTTCAGTCCAGTCTCAGTCTTCCTCAGGAATTACTTTCTTTACCTTGAAGGGAATAACATTGGCCTCTTGGACACAATCAATGAAATTATTCACTCTTAAAATAATCTGAGCAACAAGTGATGAAAGTAGTGCCTCTGACTTAAAATGGATCATAAAATGGATGTCTAGTTTTTCTTATTTTTCATTACAGCAGACGATATCATTGTGCTTTGACCTACTAGTTGGGAAAAAACAAACTAAAAAACATTAAATGTAGATATGTTTTTTTATGATTTTTTTTATTTTTGTTTTTTTAAATTTTGTGGACAATGTAATGCTGCAACAAAGAATTGATTAAATCAGTCCAAATTGATGCTTAAAAGACTTGGCAATGAATTCAGCAGTCAGTTTGTTGAGTCTTGAGCACGTTATTATTGAGGCATACTCGTAACAGAGGAAAACACAGAGCAGCATGGCTGAGGCTTTGGGTGCCATTGTCCTGTTGTGTCACCCATTTGGACAAAACGTATTGCGCAGTTTTTGTAACATAACCTGAATATGGACAAAAAAATGGCCAAAATCCAACGGTACAAGAAGTTTCAGGCAAATAGGGCCGCTGTGACCACTGGAACATAATGTAAAGCTAGCTCAAGATAGCCAACTGTGGTTACATGATTACTTTAGTCCGCTAGCTAGTTAGACACTATTGTCATAATTATAACATCTCTGTTTTATCAGGTCACCAGACTAGCGTTACCTATCACTGACTGAACTAATATATACAACACTATTTTGATAGACTACAACCAGAGCTGTTTGAAAAATATAGCTTGCTAGTCTCTAGACATAATGAGTCGAGGTAGCGGGCTAATGCTTGCTAACTATACCTGAAGCTATTGTGGAGATGTGATCACTAATGACTTGTCTGTAAATTGAGTCTTTTGAGTTTATCTGATGAATAGACTAGTTATTAAAATAATCTACAGATTGATCAGTTATTAAAATCATCATTAATTGCAGCCCTAGGACAAAGTTATGAAGACAGTGGGTTTTTTTTAAAAAGTTGGTAAACTTAACTCTAACAGAAGGCAGAGGATAAGCTCTGAGCTTGTTAACCCTGAGTTTCCCTCAGAGTTTCCCCTCATTTCAGGGTTACCAGGCTCTGAGTTTTCACTAAACCTACTTTGTGAAACGGACCCCAGTTATCCTCTGCCTTCTGTTAGAGTTAAGTTTACCAACTTATTGAAACGGACCCCTGGTGGAGTAGCAGCACCAAGTCTGTGTTTCAGAGAGGTCAACAGTCAGGTAAACACAGCAACAACACCCAGTGACCTGAGATCTTAGTTTAGAATCGAAACTGAGAAAAACAGCGTTACCAGCCTAGGGTGCACAAAATACTACAATATATTGTGGGAAAACGGTAAAAATAGTAGTTTGGCCTGAAAGAGAAATGCCAAACAATCATCACAAGCATCTTCTCCCACTTCTAAGACTAAATTGTACAGAAAAAAAATTAATTACTATTAAACTGACAATAGTTTTTAGTTATTTTTATCCTGTTTCACTAAATCTGATGTACCCCCCCTGTGTTTATTTGTTATCTCCATCACAATTAGCCATTGCTATTTCTTAATTTGGAGTAGAGCCTGAAGAACACAAGCTTTTCCTGCTGCATCTAATCTTTGGGCATTTTGTTATTAGCTTCAATGAGATGATGAGAAAGTAATTTTCTTTTTCCTGCTGTGATTTCACTGTGCACACCAGCAACAGCCAGCCAGAGGCACATGTGTTACTGTGAGGCAAAGTATGATTAGATGCACTGATTTATCATCTGAATATGATGTTTGTCTTCTTGGCTCTACTAATGGGACTAAGACTAGTTCTGTTCTTTACCCAGTGTTTTGCCTGAGTTATACATGTTAATGTGCTGAACTGTGTGGGTGTGGGGAGTTCAGTGTGGATACTGAACCAAGTCAAGTGCACTGATGTAAACTATGAATGTAGCCTGTTAGCTATTAACGATAACAATTAACAAATAAAATTAAACAATAATCTATCAGATGAATTGTTAGTTTGACTATTGGATCAGCCCTGCATTTAGTTTTAATTTGTAATGTTTTATGAGGCTTAAAATAAACATTGTAAGCAGACTACTTCATTGCTTATAATGAATTATTTCTACGGCAGCAGTAGCGAAACAGATGATTCTCTGAGGCTTTTTGATCCATACAAGCAGTTGATCATTTTATCCATGGTGAAGATAAGCAGCTCCCGTTGTAATAATTAGTGGAATCCTTCTAGTGATTTATTAATCACACATCTTGTCCAGCTGAGTTAAAGTAATGCATTATTGTCATTTTCTTTGTGCATATTTAATCAATGTTCATTATGTTCATCTGATAATGAAAAATAATGGAGCTACCCATATAGAGTTACCTACCTTGCTCTCCCAGGCCTTCAAAAGGAACTGATCTTGAAGTATTTTTAATAGCCTCACATGACAGTGAATAGAGATGACAGTAGAGGATGTGTCAGCTTAGCGCTTTAACCCTGCACGCATTCCTACTCGCAGTTCTGCATAATAACTGTCATGCATTGCAGTTTGTAATTTCAGGGAAGGACACGAGTGTAGCCTCCTCAGTGTATTATCTACAGACGTATTAGAGAGAGTACAGTGAGGCATTACTGTGCTCTGCCTTCCATCCCACTAACCTTTACAGTCTGACACACCAGTGCAGAGCTGCTTCCTTTGAGCGCCTGGTTTCTTTTAACTCTGCTGTTATTATTAGGTTTTTACCAAGATACGTATACTTCAAAGTATTCCAGAGTACTTCTTTTATAGCAATACATGTCAGCCCATCAAGATGCATTTTCAGCCACCTGAAAAAATCAGCATTTTATACAGTGTTGGGGAGTAATGGAATACTTTTAATGGGATTACGTATTTAGAATACAAAATAGGAGTAACTGCAGTGGCGGCTTCTGACAAATGGTAAATGGTAAATGGTCAGTACTTATATAGTGCTTTTCCACACATTAATGGTGCCCGAAGCGCTTTACAATACAAGCCTCACATTCACCCATTCATGTACACAGTCATACACCAGGGCGGCTGCTGCCATGCAAGGCGCTACCAGGCCTCACTGGGGGCAATTTAAGGTTCAGTGTCTTGTCCAAGGACAGTTCGACAGATGGACAGTTGGAAGTGGGATTTGAACCGCTGACCTTCGATCATTGGACGACCTGCTCTACCAACTGCGCCACAGCTGCAAGTGTCTCAGGTGGTTCAACTGTTGCAATGATGGCTCAGATGACCCGTTCAATGAGTAAAATAATAATAAATAAAAGTCAAATCACTTGACAGTGTTACATTGCATTTATTTGGTTTTTCTGTTCAACCGCTAGATGTCAACACCACACATTTGTATACTGTACAGTATTTTTAATTAGCTATATCAAGTTAAATGTCCCAAAAATACAATAAATTTGGTTCCACAATAAAACACTTTCACCATGGACATCAACACATACATTTTCATTTATTAGTTTTTCCATGAAATCACTGTTAGCACAGTCTACGATCACCAGTGGCTACGGAGCAGGAAGGGAAAGATAAACACTTCTACCGAGGAAACAACCCCACACCCACAGGGGTCTCCTGGAGCGCCGGGGGAGTGCTGAGCATCTATTGCCGCCCTTCCCCTTTTTTCAGAATCCACAATGGAGCAGAACTTAAAAATGCTGATCAGTCGCCGTCTATAACTGAACAGTAATTCCGTCAATGAAATGACTGAGTTGCAGATGCTAGACATGCAAGATGCTAGCTTGATCTTGCTGTCTCTTGACGTCCGCACAAGCGAACATCGTCCGAACATGCATCAGTGACAGTGTGTATGACAAAGTCACATTGGGGTAACCACATGGAAACCCATAGAAATGCATTATAGGGTCCAACATTAAAAAAAAAAAAAAAAAAAAGATTCCCTCCTTGTAAGTCTATGAGAGCTCCTGGAGCAATTTTCAACCTGAGTGAAATCCACATGTTGAAGTGTCCATGGGCACTAAACCCTAAATCGCTCCTATTAGGCCTTGCATGGTGACAATGTATGAGTGTGTGCATGAATGGGTGAATGTGAGGCTTTGAAAAGCATTTTGGGCACCATGAAAGTGTGGAAAACCTCTATATAAGTACTGACCATTTACCATATAATGTAATGGATTTCAGTACAGATTACTTTTTTTTTGGGGCATGTATTCTGTAATCCATAACAATACTTTTCAAAAGTAACCCTCCTCCCAACACTGATTGTATGTTAAAAGATTCTTAATGGTCAAATCAGCAGGTTGAATGAGTAACTGTACGTCGGCTCCGTACAGTCACCAGGGGAGACATTACCACGGTTAATCATGTAGTAGTTTGTAAGTATTTTCATCAAACCCCAGCAGGGCTTTTAGCAGTTTTATTGCTTGAATGATGTCTTTGGATAGAAAATAAAGAAATTGTGAGCTGTTGCCATAGAGAGGATGTTTCAGTGTCCTGACCCAGAGGTTAGAGCGTCTCTCACAACACCCAGAGCTGATGGGATCAGTCGTAGAGTATTATCGGAGGCAGATCTCACAGCGTGTAACGAGGTGTTTGTGGCAGGTGTATCTGTCGTGGCCGTACGAGGTAAAACAAACAGACTTGGCAGCGGTTTCCAATAGCAACCGAAAACGCCGATCATCTTTGATGCTTTACATGGCACTGAAGTGGAAAGATAAGTGATTTTAATGCTGAGAAGAAGCGGATTTAAAAGGGTCAATCAATACGGGACCATGATGTAGCTCATACCTCAAGTGTTCGCTCAGTCAAAGAGCGCACAGACACACAAAGCTGAGTTGTGGTTGGTTAATGGAGAACCTGAGACTAAAAGCTGCAAATAAACTCACTGTCACTCTGTGTTTGTGTGTACTTGTGAGGCTCAGACAAAGGGATATAATTAGATTGCAGTGAAAAGTCTATGCACGCCTGTTTGTGTTTTTGTGCATCTTACTGAGCGTGCTCCCTGAAACCAGGATCTCAGATTTTATCATTTTAACCTCCTGAGTGTCACCTCGGTGGCGAGTTCATGTTATTTTTTATTGTTATTTTTATGTCATTTCTGTTTTATTAAATGCTTTGCCTTCGGGAGTGACAGAGGAAATTTATTTGATTGAGGTGGCGAAGTGCATAAAAACAGCTCCTTGGCTCATAACATTTGGAAAAGCGTGGTATGCGTCATATCCTGACGATACACCAGGGTGTACATACGACTTTATATGAGTTTTTCAGAGCATACCACACTTTATGCTCCAGCTCCAGAACTGAACTTGCACAGCATACCCACGAGTGCCATGGGAATTATAAAAATGAATGTCTTCCATGCTGAAAAAGAAATGTTTTGCATTTTCGGTGTGATTACAAAAGCTTTATCAGTTGTGTTGCACAGAGGTATAATAGAAGATTTTACTGAGAACATTTTCATGACATTTTGTCGACCTTGAGACTTTGGGACAAACTTGAGTGTTTATTGTATATGGGGCACATTTCCTTCTCTTCCCCAAAACAGCAACACTGTAAGTCACCCTTTGTAGGGTTGCATGATATTACCAAAATTTGTGATATGCGATATGGCTGTTCATCATTGTGATAATGATAATGCAATATTTCTCATTCACATTAAAGAAATACCAATTTCATCGACTAAGAAAAATGTTAAAATGAGCCAACTGTTTGCATGCTGACTTGATTATTTTTAATTTAAGACAAAATTTCTTTTCATTTTATTTTGAGCAAATGAGTAAACAACACAAATGACCTGTATACAACAGTATCTGATAATACTAAGACATTCAACAGAATACATGCAAGTTTAATAAATCAAATCAAATCAAATTATCCATGCTCGAAAAGGAGTGGGAGAAGAAAAACTTATTTAATCCCACCCCCATTTATCAATAATTTGACATAATGAAGTTTCAATATTTTCTCCTGTCTATAAACTTTACAACAGGACAATGAACAAATAGGCCGATTGAGATTATAATAAACTCATTTACATTATATAACCAAAATATCTGTGAAACCAGAGAGGGTGGGGGTGGGGGTTGTCAAATGTCGTCTTTATGGGGGAAAGATTTAAGATCCCAAATTAGAAAAGTGTGACTCAAGACTGGACCAGGTTGTTGGGATCCATCAAAGCGGTTTCTGTTTAGATCAGGGGTCTCAAACATGTGGCCCGGGGGGTCCGGTCCGGCCCGCAGGATGAATTTAATGCAAAAATTACACTGAGGACATGAATCACTTTAGTTCAGGTTCCACAAATGGACCAATTTAATCCCAAGTGGGTCAGATCAGTAAAATATGATCATAATAACCTAGAAATACTCACAACTTTTATGTC
>JAPTGZ010000019.1:4202739-4213074 GCA_029814645.1 Fowleria isostigma
GTCATCTGCAGAAATTTCTGCTTGCTTAACACATGAAAGTGGGGGCGGAAGAAGATTTTCTGTAAGAAATGTGAGGCTATTTTGCCCCGAAAATGGCTTAAGCCCAAGGGGAGTCGGAAGACAGTGTATTACTCCATGTTCATTTATCCCGTCCACATCCACACACTGCGTAATTCGTCCTTGCATCTGCACTTTTTCCTTGATAACGACAACTTCCGGTTTCAGAAAAGGAAAAAACAGCCCGTTTTCAATTCCGTTTTTTGTCTGTCAGGTAATAATTTATTTTTTGCTATTAGAAAGAGAAAACGAATAATCTTTTTTTAAAATTTTTTTTATCTGTTTTTAAAAAAAAAAAAAAAAAAAAAAAACGCCATGAAATTAAATTTTTATTCTTCTACTTGGAAACAAAATTCCAATTACCAAAAGATACATGGACCATGTTGATAGATGTTACAACAAGAAGAGTTTTAAAGCAAATATGGAGCTGTATTTGTGGACACACCAGGAAACCCAGTCATCTTTGAAGGGTAATGAACAGTCTAGATTCAAAACAACAGATATTTATGTTCGTCACCATGTTTATGGAATAACTTCACATGACATCTCATGACAGTAAACAAATAATCACATTTGTGAGTTAATGGAAAAACCAACATCGCAGACTTTTGTTTTCTTCTACATTTACTAAGTATCGGTAAAGATTTTTTGTAGATATCCAATGGAAAAGCACCTAGTAATATCCATCTCAGTCACCAGGATGAAATATTGTCATATGTTTCTGCATGTTTTTTGAACCCCAAATATGTTTGATGGGGGCACTTTCAATAAATACAGTCAGGGAAAAATTATTAGACCATCAAAAATCCTCAAAACCAATGGTTATGCAATCAAATACTGTTTTTGTCAGTACAATGTCATAACTGTTGATGTAAGAACTTATGTGATTTTGCTTATTATCAAGAAAACCATGGAAAATGGATAGATATCAGCACTTAAATTAAACTCTTATGAGCAATTTTTGTTGTTATCATTATATTTGTCCAACCAAATGTACCTTTAGTTGTACCAGGCATTAAAATGAACAAGAAATGGAAGAAAATGTAGGGTGGTCTAATTATTTTTTTCCGTAACTGTATTCATGTTTGCCGCCATGTTTACTGAATGACTTCTCATGGCATCTCATGATAACAAACAAACAAATAATCACATTTGTGATTTAATAGAAAACTGACATTATGCACATCTGTTTTTTTGACATTTATTTAATATTGGTAAAGTTTTTACATATGTCCAATGTAAAAGCGAAAAGTAACATCCATCTCAGTCACCAGGATAAAATATTGTCATATGTTTCTGCACTTTTCTGAACCTCAAATATGTTTCATTGTGGCATTTTTCAATAAATGCATGTCAGCAAGATCACTTTTTAACAGCTCATTGAATTTAAACTATGCAGAAAAACCTGCAGAGTTGTGATAAAAGCAATGACTCACAGAGCATCTGAAACTTCATATTTAAAACACAGCATGGTCAAACCGTTTTCACAACCTAAACCCAAAAACTTAAGAGTTTACTTGACAAAAAGTCTGCAAGGATGTTTAAATAGTGTCTTACAATTCCCAGGGTAATGGATAAACCAGCCTTTGACTTTTTAATTACCTTACCCAAAGCATTTTCATTGTCTACATGGAATTCTGGCTGCAAACTCTAGTCTTTGGTGGCAAAGTCCTGGATTTTGTGCAAGTACAAATTGCGCTGCCATTACGTATACACTGAAATGAACAATGGTACAACTTTGTTACTGGTGATTAGGTTTGGTTTTTACTGGTAATTGTGATTTATTAGTATCCAATTTTCATGTCAAAGCTAACACTTAAATGAAGAAAAATTGGGGGTCTTTGTTCCATTTTGTCTTAATTGCTGATTCTTGCCCGTCCACACGTTCATGTCTTCTTCTCGTCTACCTCCTGGGGATATTTTTGTGGAACCCAGGATCATAGCAGGTCCTTTTATCCTGCAGCAATGGCTCCATGTCACCCCCTCCAACAAAACTGAGAACAATTTTCTGTGCAGTTGTTTTTAATCTTAAGCAGAACACATTGTTTTTTTGTGTGTATACTCTCCCACAGAATAAATAGTAAGTCTGTTTCTTATTGTTTTTGTTTGAAGTTTTGAGTGAATGCACTTGGGCCTTTATATAGGGTTGAGCTGCAGTTTCACACACAGGTAGAAAGACAAATGAAACACGTCTTAAAAGAGAAAGAGCAGCCTGCTTTTCCCTCAGATGGCCTCAGTGCGGCTGTCCACAGATACCGAAAAGAAATTAATTGCCAAGACATTCACACATGTAAAAGCCATAAGCTTTGCCACAGAAAAAAAGATCAGGATGTGTTTCAGAGTGTATTTTTTTGTCTGCTGTCTCTGAGCTCTCCACAATTGAGATCTGTGCCAGACAGTATGTCAAACAATCAGAGTGTTTGTTTAAATCAATTTGGAATACCAGACGGAGAGTTTATATTCCTAAGAAAGTATACTGACCTAAAAAATCTTACCTTGCTTAGATTATCCGAACATTTTGCACCCTTACACGTATTGAACTTGAATTACATGAATGTAAAGAGATAACGAAAAAATGAAAATCAGAGCAGAAGCTTTTAAAACATTCAAGCTGCTTATGTGACTAAAGCCCTATTTGGATGGGATTAGGTTTACATAGGTACATGGGGTAAAGCAATAATTGACAGATATTTTAGTCCTGTCTGAATGTGCTTCATCAGTAAAGATCATGTCAGTAAAGATTACCATGACTTTTACCTCCTGTAAAAGTGTCTGGGACTATGACCTCAGGTAATACTAATCCCGCATGAATAGATCAGTAGTTAATATGTGTGTAGATATTCCATCATATCCTGTTTACAAGTGTTTTGTGGGGGGGGGTTTCAAGCATGGCGCATCTTGAAGAAGTACTCAGTTTTCCAGAAGGTAGTTGGAAAACTGTATGTGTAACCTCATGTACAGTCGGAATTGGTGTAGGACAAACATAATTCAGAAGTGAAAGAAGGTCAAAAGCACTTGTTAGAGACACGGGACTTCTGATTGGTTTAGGTAAACTGAGCAACGCAGCAGGGCTATGTGGCTTATAAAAAAAACCTTTTAGTAGCTTAATCTTCCGGTTGATGGACACCATTATTATTAAAGGAGTCGTGTGTAGTTTTGTGGCCAAAACTGGTACTGTAGTCACATTGTAAATACTGTAGAGTGCCTTCCGTCTATCCCCAGACTAGGGGTTGCCAGATCCAGCATGAGCATCTATTACAACAAGGCTACCATCCCAAGTGATAAGTCCGATACTGGCTGTTTGTCAATATCAAGAACAGAGAGTACAGTCTTGTGAACTTAGTGTGTACAGTCTTGGTAAGAAAGGTCCCAGAGAATGGACTTCCTTCACCGGCCAGTGAGGACTGGTGTCGGTCTTCAAATTCTTCTGCGTTTCCAGCCATCTCCATCTCCTATATATCCTTTTTTTGTTTCTCACTTTGTCACCATGGAAACATAACAAGGCCTTTTAGGTTTAGTAATGCCAGACATTTGTGATCAGAAATGTTCCACGCTCTCGCTCAGTGTGAACTGGCAACCTGGATTCCCAAATCCTGCTGTCTTGGTGATTGGGAGATAGGTAATAGGTGGAGCATCAGACCAAAATGTAAAATGACAACATAAACTTTAGTTAGGGGCTGACACTTGACCTTTCAAATATGAATATACTGGCTGGAATACTACTATCAGTGATATCAGTACTTGTCATGAACAGGATTCCCTAATGTTTGGTGACATATCAGGGACATTTTATGATTATATGGAATATGATTCCTACATACATCTCCTTTAAGGAAGCAACGTCATATACACATTTACCCCTCCCACCTGGGGTAGTTTTACTGATATTTCTTATCCCATGCGAATTGGCCATTAATATTACTGATGTCCTGTGGTAAAGTGGCATTACCTCACATGCCCATGTAAAAACTAATCCAGTCCAAATAGTGCTTTAGTGTTGATAGAGCTGCCATGTGTTAAAAAAAAAACTGAATGATAAAATTACCATTAGAGATATGAACTAAATTTATTAACCCTAAAGGTGGCCACTAGAGGGAGTAATGAGTCACTCTGTTGATCTCCCATGGTGAGGAAAATACCACTGGACCTTTGACTGAAACATCAGAAAGTGACCAGATGGAATGAAACCCAATAAGGGACAACTTTAAATGTCTGTTGTTTTAATCACTCGACACAGCTCTAAATGAAAAGAATGGCAGAGTTTCTTCTACAGGGCTGACTTTGATTTTGAGGCTTATGAAAGTATAAAAGTATTGTATGATGTTACTATCTTTGTTAAGTCACCCATTTGTTGTTGTGTTTCAGACTAAACTGGGACAGTTTTGACCTTGTTCAGATGATTCCAAACAGATTTTTAGTGCAGATATTGACAACACAAACCATTCAGAATTCATAAATGACCATTCAGGTCATTTATGGTTTAACTGTCACTGATTTCTATCTGAAAATGGAGCTAAGCTAACAGAGCTATAATGTAAACTATCAGTGGAAGCAGCACATAAGACATAATTATTTGGACCAAATGTCAAAATAACCAGGTATGAGTTTTTGTTTGAGGAAGAAAACTTGATGATACCATACTACAGATGTGGGTGGACAATGATCTTTATACTTTATTCAGTGATGCAGTCTGTGGATATATGGTGTTGATTCATTGGTGAGTTTGGTAGTACCAAGTTTGCTCTGGTATGCAACTTCCCCTTGCTGTAAGAGGTTGGAATAGTACGTAGAACCTCTTTCAAAACAAATCTTATGCTCCTTGAAAACAACATTTCAGAATAAGATATTTTACTTTCTACTTCACTACATTTATTTAACAGTATTTGTTATGTTTTAAATTAAAAATTATTTTTAAGATTTATATATCTATATTTTTGGCTTTTGACATACTACATAAAGCAGCTGACTTGCATTTCATATGTATGTCTATAAGATGTTACTAACCACAACTAGAATTATTTTTTTTACTATGCTTCTCACAAGGATTCATTTCAGAGGCTGAAATTCTCAAAATGTTAAATTATTAGATGTCTCAAAGATTTACATCCAAAAACACTACTTACGCAACAGACCTTTGTTTTTGTCTTTCATCATCCTTTTCAGTTATGTAATGAGGCCATATATTTATCTAGTGCCCCTGTCAACAAAACTAGCTCCGCCTCCAACACCTACAGGGATAATAAAGAGTTAACTTTTAACCCTTAACCTTTGACCTTTACAACACTATCATGTTGATCTAACACTACTGTTTCAGTATTAATATTCAAATTTAAGGTTAAATTACTTTACTATCCCTTTGAGAAATTCAGTCTCTGCTTTTTACCCATCCATATATACACAGCACCTAGCATCACTGTTAGCATTAGCACTTAGCTGCCATTGAAGGTGCTTGGGAACCAACTGCAGATCTTCAATCAGTTTCCTTGTCAAGGAAACAAAGAAGGGAAATTAACATACATATACCCGATTTTGATGGTGATGAAAACCAGGGAACCTTTCATATGTGATATATATCATCACATATAATAATATAAGAGTAAGATGGACCAAACCAATACTTTTACTTCAATATTTGGACATTTTGCTGCTAATATTTTTAGTTTAAGTAAAGCTGCACTTGTAGTTTCAGGTTTTTCATGCAGGAATTGTCATTTGGTATAGAGAATTTTTACATTTGTACTTAAGTAAATGGTCTAAATCCTTGCAGTGCCTTTGGTTCTCATCTTTTGAATGGCATTCTACTCTTTTACCACTTTGCTCACATCGTAATCTATGAGTTCATATGACGGGAAATGAAACCTTATTCATGAACTCCAGTTATCTCTTGAACTTTGGGTTTTTGGTGAAAGGCAGGGAAAATGACCATCTATCTTCCCCTGAGCTGTCTTCTGCTTAAAGCTGTAATTATATGATGAATGACGGTCGACAGACCAGCAGAGAGGGCTGGGCGGGGGTTGACCTGAAAGGTAACGTGGGCCTGCAGTCAGAGCAGACATGTGAAATATTTTTGTCCCTCTTAAAGTGCGGGAGAGGCAGCAGCGAGATGGTGTGAAGTCTTTTCTAGGTTGGACGCTTCCGACTGTGAAAGAGGGACATGAATTGATGAACCTGTGTGTCTCTGCTGCCAAAACCACCAAGGTCACTGTTGTGCAGCACTTCGCTACTGTCTCCGGTTGTCACTTCGGCACCTGTGTGATCTCCTCGACAGCTACATTCTGTCTAAAACTGGAACCTTCTTATGTTAAAATACTCTCCACTGATTTAAGTGCATCAGACTTTTCTTTGGTGTTTGTAATAGATACAGGACAGATACTTCCAAATATTGTAAAATGTGTTTCTGCCACTTTAGAACACATTGTGTCCTTGTGCAGGAAGGGATATATAAACACTTGTCCTTGTTTGATTTTATCTATGATTTGCTTTGATTTTTTAGTGTCAATTTCTGGGATTCATCAGTTTAATTATTTTATTCTCCTTTTTATGAGTGCTTAACAGCTTTTTTTTAACCAAGATAATAAGAATAATAAAAAATGTTTTTTGTCCAAAAACTGTTTAACTCAAAGAAACATAAGTTTTAGATTTAATAAATAAAAAAAAATTAACATCATGCACCAAAACAAATGAAAGATTAATAAAAATTTCAAAGTGATCATATTAATGAGGTTAGTAAATCTGAATGTTAAAGAAGAGACACTATAAAAACTCTTGGATCATACAGTGTGTATTCCGTTTCTTGAGTGGTTTACATAATGCATCAGGGGTTTCAGAAATGAATCATTCTTAGGGAAATTTCTCTAAAAACATCTAGTGCATCTGGAGTTGACTCCTGTCTTTTTTTTCCCCTCATAAAAGAAAATTAAGAGAAATCTAAGATGTTGCTACACAAGAGCCATTGTCATACAAACCACAGAAGAGACATGAACCCAACTTCAGTCCAAATCCAATTACCTATTAAACTGTAGAACAACATTTTAGTGGCATTTATTTACTTGGGCTCGGTGAATGGTAGCAATAAACAGGAATGATAGAGCTATAACAGCAGCAAACAGCAGATACAGACAGACAATATGTGACGATGCATCATGTTGAATGCCTAACAGTGATTTTCGTTGTGACTTCTTGAATCTCTGCCACGATTGTTCAACACTTTGTCCCTGTGTTAAGATAGTCATTATCAGCACTGGCGTCACTTCACACAGAAAATATATTGGGACTAGGCCCCAATTACTCGCAGCCTAATAGTATCACTGGAGATAAGAGACAATATGCCTTTCAAGCCATTCTCTCAACCCTTTCAAGAAATGAAATGGGATTTTGTATGAGGAACATTGTAGTAAGCAAGCATAAAGCCACTCTCTGTTCCACGGCCAGCTCCTCAGAGAATTCACGCCAGACAGAGGATCAGCTCCAGAGATGAAAGCGAGGTCAAGGTGGGTTTTTCTCCTCCCTAAATCATACTTCTCCTCTGGTTACTCCTCTCCTCTCCACATCCCAAACTATGCTCTGGAAAATGGAGAATTAGGTTTGCCAATCTTTGGCCGAGTCCAACCAGACTGTCTGAATGAAGACATTTCTCCTGGTGTCTCAACAACCCCGGCACACAGAAATTACGCTCAACTAAATTGCAAATCCAATTACGCAGGATTTAGTCTCAACTACAACACTTGGTGGGGGACTTTTTTCAGCAATTACACATCTTGTGTTACTACCCCGCTGTGATGTCATGTTGCATTTGCAGTGGTGTTTTGTATCTGAAACACTGCAGTTTAGACCTTTGGTACTTTGAAGTATAATGAACAATATATGTACTAAATGGATCTGTGGATTTGTGCTGTTGTTTAGCGACAGAATAATCAAAAAAACTTGGACTGAAATGGTAAAACATGCAATGAATTAAGAAAGTTTTACTGAATATTCACATGCCCTCTGAGCAAATGAAAGGGATGTTTGCAGAAAACCATCAGGCATTGTTGAAACTTATAAGATATGACTGTTTTTGGCTATAAAATATACAACCACTTTTCCTTTCTTTACCTCAACTCATCATCAGAGCTTCAGTGTCTGGGCCACAAAAATTTGCTCCCACAGGCTAAGAAGACATCAACAATTCACTTACTTGAGCATTCCCAGCAGTCTGTATTCATTTATCATTTTTGCAAGGTTTGGCAAATTATGTACAGTCACATCCAAAAATAACTAGAACAAATACATTCAGTCACACAGAGAATAATGATTCCTTCATGTCGTCCCCTTATATTTAAGAGTTTGCGTGCCATCCAATGGAGTTACTTCCCATCATATTGCCTCTGGAAACTGAACTGTTTCATTTGGAAATTGCACCATTTTTCCTTTCCCCATTCAGTTAAAAGTGAGAAAATTGGAAAAAAAAAAAAAAAAAAGTGTTTTGGAACAAGGACCTGATTTAACAACAGGTGGTTTTGAGCCATCAGGGAAACACGGCAGCAAAAAACCAGCATCAAGTCAATGATTAGATTTACAGCGCAAAGAAAAAAGTCTTTGTCTTACTCAGCACATTTCTTCTTTTCCCGTAAGGCCTTTGTTTTTTTCTAAAAAGGTATGGTTAAATTCAAGTGCAGACACTGCACTGGTTTCTCAAGAGCTGTTAATTGATGATATTACGGAAACTGTAAATTATTTTACACAAGCAATTTATGTCAGTGCAACGTGTGATCAGGGTTACATTCGGATGCCAAAGGTTTTAAATTTTGACAGACAGGTTTGCTTTTGTGGGTTTGTTGACTTCCTCTCTCAACATGTGCAAAACTAATTACGCACCCACAAATCCCGCTGTTGGTGCAGCTATATAATCACAATAAAAAGAGACACAATTTTATAGGGTGTTGTGGTGATTTTTTTTTACAATAATACAATGGTGCAAAGACATATTTAGACAATATTGCTGGATAACAGACGCTATCTGCTTTCTGTGAAGAGAAAATATGTTTTGGGATACTGTTCAAATGAACCATCAACTAACCAGGCAATGTTTCAAGAGTCATAACACTAAAATCCATCTGCTTCAGAATGTAAATTAAAACCCCAAACATACGGCAACACATGCTTGAGCAGTGTGTGTGTGTTCCTCCTCTGTACCCTTTTCCACCCCACATGACCCCCAATGGGGCTTTCACTTTTCCGACACACTCCCAAACTTCCTCTCAGCCCAAACACCCCTTTCGCCCTGGACTCCCCTGGCCCTTTTCCCTTTTCCCATGGTCCCTTAAGCGCCGCGAACCACCTCTCCACATACATTCTTATGCACACACATGCTCTTACATGGAGGATTGTTTCAACTATCGACTACGTTGTACTCCACCATCTGTTAAGCACTCTCCCAGCTGTTGCCCACTCTCTCCCAGCTCGGCAAAATAACAGCCCTATGAGCGGGTGACACGCACACAGGACAGAAATTACACAGAACAGTGTCTGCTAATTAGAGACAGAGAACAGTTTAGCATCTTACAGGTCTGCAGGTAGAGTCAGTCTTTTTCATTCAGGCACATGCCAAGTCAGTTTCATGGCAGGCTCTGACTGATGAGATGTTTACCTAATGAGGCACACTTAACCAACCATGTCTGCATTATTATGTTGACGAGTGCACCTACAAAGGGTTCAACAAAGGCCTTGAGCTCTCAGAAGCCTATTTATTGAGTCTACCAGTTGGTTACAAGACAACATTTTGTTTTACGCTCTACCAACCGTAGAGCTTGTCCTCCTCCTCTTCTTCTTCCTCTTTTGTTCTCATTATCCAACATGGTTGACTTTGGCTTCATTCCACCCCCAAGTTTCCACACACCACAGTTACAAGCTGTTACTGTATTTTGAAATGTTAACCTGAAAGACAATATGTTCTCCAACTAGTGTAGGGAGTTTGGATTAAGGCCTTTCAATGAGAAGTTACGACTCTGGAGATGAGATCACTGGGGAAACAGGAGCATTCAGGTAGGAAAACTTAGGGCCTGTGGGGCCAGATCTCACTCCAAATTAGGCACAGACATCCACCAAAATGCCACTGAACCCTGAGTTTTACATATTGTACAAAAAAATAGAGCAAAAACACATTTTACTGGAACACATTTGTTGGACATGTGACAGGAGTGGATCTACAGAGGGGGCAACTGCTCCCCCACTGTAGAACCTTACACCCCCCCGGCTGCCCCCCTAACTTTGGGCCAGATTTACTAAGATCCCAAATTG
>JAPTGZ010000019.1:4268008-4283592 GCA_029814645.1 Fowleria isostigma
AGGAAACCGGAGTACCTGGAGAAAACCCACGCAAACATGGGGAGAACATGCAAACTCCACACAGAAAGGTCCCACCCCATCTACTGGTGTTGGAATTGAACCCAGGACTTTCTTGCTGTGAGGCACGAGTGCTAACCACTGCACCACCATGTTGCCCTGCGGGGGAAAGACCGTTACTGTTTTAGCAAAAGCTGTCATTAACTGAACATAAACCAAGTGTCTCCATCCACTGTCATTTATCAAACTACATGGGTTTTACTGGTGAATCAATGTTGAAGAAGATAATGGTGTTTCCATTTTCACTATGGAGCCTCTGGGTCATATCTGATGACCATGAAATGATGACAAACTACATTTTACACCAATTATTTACATGTATTGATAGAATTAGTGGATCATCAGGTATTACACAGTTTATATCAGTAAATGATTTTGGCCACTGGTGGATGTTTGGGTCTTTATGGGTTCATTTAGTTGTAGTGACATTTTGTGGCATTATGAGAGTTACAGAGACATGATTAAACTTCAATGACTGTAAACTCCATAACCACCTCACAAACTGTCTTGTCACTGTGCTGAGAAAACCCATTTAGCCTGTTGTCATCACACTGATTAATCTGCAGAGGGTAAGAAGTCTGAGTTCTCAGAGGTCATAGTAACATCCGTTTGCTCATGTCAACTAAATAGAAACAACTTTATGAAACAGAGTATATCTGCCATCATTACAAGCCTCATTTACTCCAGTTTGCTGTCCTCATACCACAGGGGATTTATTGGGGTCCTTGAAGGGTTACTCTGAGTGGTGGTAGACACATCTGGATTGATGGAGTTTCTTTAACCTTTACCTAGGCTACTGGTTGTAATTCAGCTTTACTACCCAAGCTAGTGATTGTAAGTCAGCTTTACTACTGACACATTCAGCCAAGAAACACACTTTTGTAAGCGTTTTGTAAGCATTCATGTGGATTCATTGCTTTTTTCCAGCTTATTGGTTAAGTCAGAAGCAGTATTCACTCCTACCTTGGAACTAATTTTGACAGATTGAAGTGTCTCTTCACTTCTACTCCCTTTCCTTTAAGCCGTCCTATCTCAGAATGAAAACAAAACCTCAAAGTGCAGATGCTTGGATTCTTTATTAAAAAAAAAAAAAAACTGACTCCACAGCATAAAAAATAAGTGCTTAGTTCCAAAGTCTGTGTTTCATTTACTGTGTTTATTCAATATGCATGTGAATGGTACAGAGTGGTGCTTCCACATGAAGATTTCCATCACAAAGTCAGTCGTGCTGACATGGGTATTATAGTCACAATATAGATGGCCTTACTCCTGTTTGTAAAGGGTATGGTTTTTAGTCACCCACATTCTAGCTGTTTCCATCTAGCCTTGGTCAATTAGATTTTGTGGTGAGCAGGGCAATGCCTAGACCGATAACAGCCGAGAAGCTCCAGTGCCAGAGCAGCTCAGTGCTAAATTATGTTGTGAAAACCTGGAATGTTCTCAGTCAGAAACAGCTGATAGTGTCCATGTCAAAATAATGGAAGAGATCAGAAAACTTGCTCTAAAGAATGCCATTCAGTGTGAGCCAATGACCTTTGCCCAGTGTTGGAACTGTGTATGTGTGTGGAATAAGGAAGTTCCATTGTGAATCTCTTTTTCTCCCCAGGGGGATCTGGGGCCTGAGGGACCTCGAGGATTGGCTGGTCTGGTGGGACCTCAGGTAGGCTAGACTTCTGCAAGTGATCTAAGTTTTAGGGAAATAATGATTTTACATTCCTACATCATAAATATGTTATCACCAGGTTGTCATAAATATGTTTTAATCATCTAGGTAAAAAAAAAAAAAAAGCCAAACAATGTTTGCCTGCTTTTCACTTTAAATATGAAAGTGCATGAAACTGTCTTGTCTCACTTGAATACATGCTATGATGTTTGGTGTTTTCATCATATTCTACTCATTTTCTTAGTAATTATGCCTCCTTATTTTTTTTCTTTTCTTCTTCTTCGCCATTTCCTTTCTGTGCAGGGTCCAGCAGGACGAGCCGGCCTGCCTGGATTGAAAGGTGATAAGGTGATCTAAATATTTATATTATTGCAGAGTATCTGTGTGTAATGTGTCAGTAGTCCAGTTTCCATAATGGAATGTTTTACAGCATCGTGTTGAAATGATCATAGCATTCACACTGCAGCTGAAACAAAGTGAAATTGGAGATCGTAGTAGAAGGTGGAGTATGGCAGCAGAACTCGGCAATGTTAATGTTGATGAAGTCAGGTGTACAATGTCTTTTCTTTGAAGTCAGTTGATTTTAAGCCAATTTCGATTGTGTCGTAACTCAGTTTCCAAAGATTCAAGATTCATGAAGTTAAACTAAACAACTAAATCAAATTAAACAGTCGATCCTGAGAAAATATTTTAAAAAAAAATTAAAATGGAAATACAGAATTTTTTATTCTGAAATTTCACATGGACAAAATAATTCAGTTCAGTTCAATTTTATTTATATAGCACATTTCATACAAATGCAAACTCAATGTGCTTTACATGAGTTATAAACAAACAGAAAAAAAAACCCTGTAAAAGAACGAACAGTGAATATATGTTCAAATGAGATGTTTAAAAGCATGTCACCAATGTGTATGTGAACTTCCAACCTCTACTACATAATGTATTGTATGTGTTGAGCTGTTGTGGTATTGTGATGAGTGTGGCAGGTCCGTGCCTTGTTATATCTCTGTATGATACTGTGAAATTCAGGGTGAAGTGGGCCAAAGAGGTGAACCAGGAGAGATGGGGTACCAAGGGGATAAGGTACGTCTCCTCTCACCACTATGGGTGAAGTTTAATTACACTGTATTAGAAAAATGTGGTAATAAATTCAGTTTAAAAAATGCATTCTGCAGCTGTGAAAATATTACTATTATCAGTAACTTACACAAGATTGTACAAAAGGTTTTGTCTCAAGCCAATTTCTGGACCTGATTTGGCAGTTAGAATTTCTGTTTAAATTTAGACTGCTAAGGAAAAAAATCCATCACAATTATCTAATTTTTTTTTAAATGTTTTATATTTTTGCAAAATTATTTAAAGATTAATCAAAGGATTTACATAAACCAAAGATGCATGTGTATTTAAACAAATGTAAAACTCTGTTTCCACATATGCATCTGGAATTACACTGCAAATGTGATATGGAAGTTGGTGGGGAAAAAAAAAAACATGCACAGAGAGGAAAATGTGTGATTCCATTTTAAGTTATTTCTATGTCTTTTAGGGTGCCATTGGTGTGCCTGGTCCTACAGGTCCAAGAGGAAAACTGGGTCCACAGGTAAGTTTGGATTTGTGGCTATTTCTCCGGGCAAGCACAGATGCATGCCTAGATATTACATTAGGTGTATTTATTTGGATATTTGAAGGATTGTGTGTCGATGACCATGTAATTTTAAAATTATGAGAATCTTACTCTGTTTACGCCATCACTAGTGCGTGTGTGTGTGAACCACTTTATGCAGGTTGTGCACAGGTTTTATTGAGAAACCCAATAAACACTGTGTTCCTCAATGGAATCTGGACTCCATTATAGTTAACTCATAAAGTGAGGGAAATTAAGTCACACTTACAACACATCAGCTTCATTTCATTTGCTACGGTACTGAGCTAAAGTTAGGAGAATAGAAGAAAGGGGATGCCTTTCTGTCTGCAGCAGTTTGTTAATTTGTCAACTTAGATAAAATTAGGTAAAGCTGAAACACTGAAAAGTAAATTTCTTATTTTAAGGATGCTTTATAAACAAGCCCATATGTTTGAGAGTAAATGAAATCTGAATCCAGTAATCTAAATGTTTATACAGATGTTCTGCAGGAATTCAAAAAGAAATCACAGAAAATTGACAGAGTTAAGGGTAAACAAAGCTGTGTTTTATTACATCTGTCAAGCAAGTAATAGATTCACCCATAACTCTAAGTAGCACTATGCAAAAACTACACTACTGATTTTCAGGAGAGTGGGCAGATGGGTATGGCATGGACAAGGATGAGCCCTGTTCATTTTGAAGCAGGATGAATCCTGGAATTGCAAGATAGTGTGGTTGACTAAGACTTGGCTAAAGTTTGCACATTACCGAGTACCCATCTAGGTTTCATATGGTCTTTTTTAATAACAGGGTCAAGTTGGTGAGATGGGGACACAAGGACCACCGGGGCCTCCAGGACCAGAGGTAGGACCAGAAACATTCACTTGTTTGTTGTATATTGACTTCACATTGCCTGGGACAAAGAATCATTTTTTTTTTTTTTTTTTTTTTTGTATGTCAAATCTCGGACGGTTGTAACTGGCAAGACGAATTTCGTTGCTCTGAAATATGTGCAATGACAAATAAAGTCAATTCAATCACAGCTAATCAGCTGTGGGTGTAGTTCAGTTTTAAGCTTCTGAAGAAACTCCTAATATGTGAGAATGACCACATGTTCATAATCTGCCAGTTTTACCACTTAATCATCAGGATTTTGAGCACCAGCATTGGAACATAAAGCTGTGATAAATTAGGAGGTAAAGCAAGCAGGTCACAGCTGTTATTTTGAGGGTTAGTCGGTCAGATAAAATTTGAATACACAAAACAACAAATAAAGGCAAACCTATGATGGCAGTGCCCCCACAGATAAGACACTAGCACAGTGAATGGTTTGATGAGTATGAAAATATATTAATTTAATCTTAAAATCTTGAAAACTATTCACTTAAACATTCAGTAAGTGTTACCTGTATGTCTGTCAGAAAGGTACAAAATGACCATAGGTCACACAGGTCACAGCTGTTAGGAAAATGTTCCAGAATGAGTGATTATATCATGGCAGGCATGCCTGAAGGTATTCAGCTACTGTTAGCTCAGAAGTGATCCATCAATGTCTTTAAATCAGTTTTCTATAAGCCCAATAGTCAGCACCCCTCTGTCTGATTTGGATTTTTACCAGATGCCTTCAGTGACTTTCAGACTGAAGCTGCTGTAACATTAACTATTAATTAGCTGACTTCATACCTGTCATTTTAATACAGTATAATCATACCACTCCTGCAATGTAAACCAAGGTACAATGACTCAGACTGATGTGTGGAGTCAGTGTTTGTGTTGTATTTAATTTGTCTTGTGACTCAGTAAGACCAGTGTCTTTCACTTTCCAGGGGTTTCCTGGAGACATAGGAATACCAGGGCCAAACGGACCACCTGGACCAAAGGTACCAAAATACCATTATTTCCCTGACTTTATATATAGGTATACTTATTATGGTAGGAAACTAGCTCCTGCCATCCACTAAATGTGGATGACTCTGAGTAGTAGTGTTGGATTTTCTCAAAGTACTGGCTACTGTAGCATAAAAATAGTAAATATTTCAATACTAACAGAGTGATTTGTAATATTTGACCACACATCATGAGTATGGCTGTTACACTCTGATGTTTTAACAAGGGCACTTGGAAGGTTAGAAAGGTACCTTGAATTTTTGCACTATAATATCAATATTCACATCTTTGATGAGAAGATGTTGTAGTACTATTTGTGTTTATGAGAAGAGGGGGAAAAAACAACTTGAGAATAAACTTCAGAAAAAGCAAATAGCTATAATTGTGTTCTCTCCAAGGCTGAACATGTTGGGTTTGTTTGTATCTTGTTTACTGTCCAGCCACTTCCAGGGGTGTTTTTATAACTTTGAGAACAAAACACAACATGCATTATGTTTGACAGCCTGGATTACTCAAAGGTTTATGTGGTCACATAGTCAAGGGTTAGGTGCAACTCTGGATTAATGCAAGATGACAACAGTCGATTGACACTGATTCTTGAATAAATGTTGACTTTAGAATGAAGATGAAATAATTGAAGAGCATAGATACAGTATCTCAGTAATGCTGCAGTGTAAACTGTATTTTATACATGAAAGTGAATCAAAGGATATCTGTGATAAAATCTGATATCTAAGTTATGTAAATTTTGGGTGTCAGTAGAAAAGACAGATGATAATCAGCAATCAGCACAAGCCCAGACTCAGTATGCTATCCAGTAATGAGGTTTATATAGATCATGAATAAGACAATCTAATTGCTTTCCTCAAACGTTAATATTCACTTTTAAGTAAAATATGTTTTTTACTTACATAATCAGTCATGGATATTTTACATTATCTGTTCACATGAAGTTATGTGCTGTCAGTTAAAACAAGAAAGTGCCTGCCTGGCATTAGGTTAGAATCCACCAATCACAGTGACAGGTGGACCAGAAAATTAATCTCCAGCCTACTCTGTATGTTTAATTTTACATACTTGATTCATGTTTCTGTGTTTCAGGGGATGCAAGGTGCCAGAGGACCGCAAGGCCCGCCAGGGCCACAAGGAACACAGGTGAGATGATTTGAAACCTGCCTTTACGTGTCTGTACAGTTATATCATATTCTCAAAAGATAGAAGAAGATGGAAAAAAAGGCTCATCAAGTGATTTCCATTAGATCATTAGTTGGAGGCAAGATTAATCTACACCGCTGTTCTCTGAGGACATTTAGCATGTTGTCATGTCTAAAACAGTTGCAGTGTACATCCTAGAGGGAGTGTTTTTTTCTCTTCAATGTCTCTTGGGGCATGTTCCACTGGATGAAGTCATGATTCACCATTGGGTGCATATAAAAAACAAGGCTGACATTTTTCCAGGTCTGGAAAAAAGGGAACAGAAGCCTTTGGCAGGTGTACAGTACACATGCACACACAGATACACCTTTTTGTTGTGTTAAAACATTGATCTGGCAGCTACTCAGTTGTAGAGCTAATGTACTTTCCTCAGACACATACTATACATTAAAGGTGTGAGGTCACAGCAGTTGAGTCAAAGTATGAGTTACAGACACAAGACTGTTTGAAAAGGCAGTAACTTAAAGCTCTACTTTAGTGCAAATATACGCTGGCATTTCATTAAAAGGCCAAAATTAAGTGGAATTAGAAAAGTGTTTTTTATCTACAATATATTTTCTGTATATATATTCTGTTAATAACCACTGTACTTCTGATTTATTGCTTGCTGGGTTTTTACTTTTTGAAAAATATGTTATCAAAATTGTCATAGTTTTCTTTTAAATACAAATACTAATTTTTTTTTTTTTTTTTTAACTTTAAAAACTGTTTTGGCCTTACACAGATTGTATGTGTGATTCTTAGAACAAGAAGCTCTTGGCTAAACTTAAAACACAAAACTACAAACTGACTTTGACAGCTTTAGACAACTTTATACATTAATAAAACATACATAAAATGTATTTCATATAAATGTTTTTGAAATGGGGCATTTTTAGGGGGTTTGATTTGTTCCATTTTATGTAGATGTTAAGGTAGGTGATCAGTGTTAACCTCTGAAGTTGTGGGTTAGAAGTCATGTGGATGGAATGGGACTGTGTGTGCATGTGTACATGTTGTTTGGTATTTCTGATGGCTTGTTTGGTGCACCGTATTTACTTCACGTCTGAACTTGGTGTACACTTTATGGGATAGTTTGTTTGTGTCTTAATGCATGTTTGTGAATGCGTGTATGACAAACTGCATTGTGTATCTCTGTGCAGGGTGATGAAGGACCTCTCGGCCCACCTGGACCTGCTGGCCCTACTGTAAGAACTCCCAGATGCACATGAACACAAACACGCACGGATACACATTCACTCCTGAGGTTTTGCAGGTGGTTTGAATAATGCAGTTCACTTAGATGTTTTGTCAGGAGGCAGCTGTGATGAGATGTGATAAACACATTTTGAGGAGCTGTAACATCTTTTGATCATAGTGTGTGTGTTTTTGTTTGTATGATCATGTCTCGGCCTGCCTTTGTAGGGAAGACCTGGAAGAAAAGGCTACATAGGAGAACCTGGACCCGACGGCCTAATGGTGAGACAGCTTTGTTATAGCTATTTGTAGTGTGTAAAAAAAATACAGTTGCGGAAAAAAATTATTAGACCACCCTATGTTTTCTTCAATTTCTTGTTCATTTTAATGCCTGGTACAACTAAAGCGGCATTTGTTTGGACAAATAGCAACAAAAATAGCTCATAAGCGTTTAATTTCAGAACTCATATCTATCCATGATTTTCTTGATAATAACCAAAATCACATCAGTTCTTACACCAATACCTATGGCACTGTACTGAAAAAAAAAATCAGTGCTTTTAGTTGTTGCTGTTTTCAGTGCTGTTTTCTTTTCTGTCTGTTTTAGTCACATGATACACACACACAGGAGTTACTATTGGATTGCATAACCACTGTTTTTGATGACTTCGATGGTCTAATTATTTTTTCCGCCACTGTAGTTCTACACCTTTATTTTTTTACAAATTATAGAGCAGGGTTATAGAATAGAATCAGTTTTATATGGAGATATAAAAAGTAGATCAGTTAGTGAAATATAACTCCCATTACAAACAAAATATCGGGGTTGTCCCATAAGCTCACAAAGTGCAGTGTTTACCAAATTGACCAATAACTTACTGCACCAAACCACATTTGATTCCATCTTGAACCCTTTGCTGAATGTCACTCCTCTTTCTGTCCATCCTCTTCTGTCTATTTCCATTTATACTATCAAATAAAGTGTAAACGCCAAAAAGAAAAGACAGAAAACATTGGTTTTACTGGCAAAAGGGATGAGCATCTCCATGATTTAGGCAAAGAGTCTACCAATGATTTAATAAATTAGATGTATTTGAGGACTACCAATGGAATATAATATTTACCATTGTTGGGTTCACTACATTATCATTCAACCTAATATAATAAGATGCCAAAACATGATACTTAGCCATTCAGCAGGTTGCAGATAGTTCAGTTGTATTTCTCAGCACCAGGCCAAAATATCACTAATAAACTAAAAGAGTTAAATTTTTACCTCACATATTTTGTTGCTTTTTATGTTTTGTTTTGACTTCTAAGTAACTTGGTCTTTTCACAAATAGGCCTTAGTGCCTGTCCTTGTGGAAACATAAATTACACTCCTTAGGCTTTGCTGAAACCTTAAATTTAGTTCATAAACACCCTGCTGCAACCATCAGTGAAAATTGGCCTTTGACAGCAGTGGAGATGAGAGATGTGGTTGCAAGAGCAAGAATTAGTGTATCGGGATATGTAAAATTCCTGGTCTAATTAATTCTAATTAATAAAGAGATACTGACGTCATTCATAATTATACAGTATATACCAATAAACTGGATTTTACTGAAGCAGCGACATTAGAGACAATTCATTACATGAAAAATTGTATCCAGTATGCCGTAATGTTGGTGATCTGGTGCAAATCAATGAATCATATGGATAATGTACATGCTGGAGAGGACATGCATATTATCATATATTTAGTATTGATTAAATACCATATTTATACTATCATGGAAAAAATGATTAGACCACCCTATGTTTTGTTCAATTTTCTTCTTCATTTTAATGCCTGGTACAACTAAAGGTACATTTGATCTTACATCAATAGCTACGACATTGTACTGACAAAAACAGTGCTTTTAGGCATTTCATGTTTTCTTTTCTGTCTGTTTTAGTCACATGATACACAAGGAGTTAGTACTTGATTACATAACCATTGTCTTTGGTGACTTATTTGACATTCCTGTTCAGGACACAAAAATAGTCTCATTGCTTGTTTTCTAACTTTGGTTTTCCTTTCCTTTGAACCTACTAGAAATCTGGTGCTGTGATTTTGTTATAGATCTTTAGATATAAACATCAGTTCCCATTATCCTGTCTTGTTACATTTAGGCTTTATAAGCAAGAAGCGAGAAATATTTGCAGTCCCATACAATAAGTTTACTGTATGTCCGTTCTGTTTAGCAGCTTTTTTCTAATTTATTATCTAATTCCTGTGCCGGTAGCAGGGCAGGATGGCAACAGAAATCGCTGTAATTACAGGAAGCTAACCAGCACACTGTTTGATGTTTTTTGCTTGCAGGGAGAGAAAGGAGACATGGGAAATGTTGGAAAAATTGGACCTCAAGTGAGTTTCTTTCACACTTGTAATGTACAGGACTGACATTAATTAAGAGCTATCCTGCTGTGGATTAGTAGCTTTTCATTGAATCCTTCTGTAAGTGTGTTGTGGAGGCTGAGCTGTAACTTTTATTAGTGCCAGTTCCTGGGCTTAGATGCCCTAATAGTACAGTGTGCTTACAGTTAAATATATACCATGTGGCAAATGAAATCTTCTCATATAAAGAGAAATGCTTTGCAATGTTTTGGTGTTACCCTGACCCACTTTTAATTCTGGGAGAAAGCTGGATCCTCTCCACCCTTCAAATAATGTTTTCATCATAAAATTGGCAGAGGACTGGAGTAGAACAGAGGGAACACCAGTCATACAGTATTTCCTCTGTGGAAGTGACCTCATTTGGGTTGCATGTTTCTTTATGCTTCAGTGTCTGCCAAAGTGTGTTTGATACTTGTTGTTTCCCAAAAATGATAAGTATGATGTAGGTTGTCAGTGTTTTAATCACTTTTTTTTGGGGGAGGGTTGCTTGTTTTTATTCATCAAGTGGCTTTGCAAGTTTCCCAGACCATATGTGTTGCGATTGTTTTTAAATGAGCCAAATAACAACAAAAACTCATTCTGTTTTATGTCTTACACAATCCTTTATCCTACATGTCTGGCGAAGTGTTGGGACATGTTTTCCCTTTGTAAAATCCTCATCTGCACACAACAGCTCTGAATATCCAAAGTATGTTCTTCCTTCCCGGGGGCCCCTTAATGTTAATATTTGCATTCTGTGCATAGTGGAGGCAACCAAGCAGGCCCTGTTGGACTGCTGCAGTGCACATATGAGAAGGATTAAGCAGTTACAGAGTAGAGAGCCCTTTGAAGCAAAGACGAGCTATGGGGCTATGCAGAGAGTAAAAAACTTTAAAACATATGGAGGCTCTAATGAATGCCATTACATCACTTTCCAAATAAATTACACTGGTAAGACTGAAGAAAGTCTGTTGCTGACTAGCGCAGGTTAACACTGGGTCAATGCAAAGAGACTCTGGGTAACCTATTACCATAAGGCCTCCCATAAACTGTTTCAAGTTAAATTTTACAGGTGTACTTTACAATGTACTGACTTTTAGCCAATTAAATCAACTGCTAAGCGTGTTATTAGTGTCACCTTTTAGTCCAAAACTATAAAGATGTGTATCATACCTCCAATTGTCGGAGACAACCACAGGTGTCCTTTGGAATAAAGGTTCTATGTCAACCTCTGCTTTCATTTTCATGTGTTAGACTTACATAACATGTGCAGGAACGTTTATGCTCCTCGCAGTGTGTGAGTTTGTTTGACATAGTAGTGCTGTACCGTATGTCATTTCTAACTGTGAACTTAATGGTTAATGCAACACTTTTTGGCCCAGGTTGTGGCTAACCCCTTAGAAAATAGATCACAGTGGAAATACTGTAAAAACCTCCCATGTTAAGACCTTGTCATCTGGAAACCACTTTTAAACCATTTCCTGGTGCTAAATGGTACAGAGTACCACATTGCCCCACTTCGTGTCCCAATTAAAGGATTTGAAATCATTTTAGTGACCCTTTTCCCATGCCTGCAGGCTGCATCCCCTCACAGACACTCTGCTACTAATCCACTGCTCAACTGCCTTATGGGAATTAGGTGATGATACATGAGTTACACTTTAAAGCTGTCAGCATTTTAGTCACAGTAAGTTAAGAAAAAACAAATGGAAGAAATCTTAGTGTGTACATAGTGTTCTGCTTCTTTTTTAACTAACTCCCTTTGTCAACCTGTCACATTAAACTTTGAGTTTCTTTATGTCTGCATGCCTTTACCCTTTTATTTTGTTCTTTATAGCTACTGCAAAAAGCTAGAAAGGTAAAGAAGACTTAAAGCTTTTAAAACAACAGTTCATGAATAACAGCTTGTAGCGATGTGGAGTGATTAAGTGACAGTTAAACCAGCAGTCATAAATATTGTCAACTACCTAAATATATCATCGTGCAGAGATGGAACACAGCAATGGAAAATGGACCTCACAACGGCCAACAGCCACTGTCTGACTGCTCTGGCTTTTATATGTGGTCAGAAAAAAAACAGTCTTCAGCGGTACTGTCATACAATAGGAACTAATAAATTAATACAAAACCTTGCAGTCCAGTTAAATTAAGAAGTTGTGGTAATCTACCATATGCATGCTTGTGATTTGTGTTATACTATATTTTCTCTGTCCTCTGTTCGCCACAAAGTCTTTGTAATTCTAACTTTAGGTCAGACATAGATGTGATAATTTTATCATTTTAGTGCATTTTTAACCAAAGTAAAGAAACATATGAGAGGGCATATGAAGTACTGGTGCCGGTCCAAGTTTCAGGTCTACTTGGCCAAGTGTTACAGGAGCTCTAGATTCTCCAAGGAGAATCTGGCACTAGTCCAAACCACAGCCCCTTTTCCAGCCATCTGATCTGGAAGTGGTTAAGCTCTACTGATAACTCACATTTACATTAGGTTTCCCCATGAAGACTCCTGTACTAAGTAGTATGTATCTCCTTGGAGCCATCTATCATAAACATTACACTGTGAAATTACTACGCTCCTATTCCCTGTGCACCAAAATCAATGTTATTCTTGCCTTCAGCCAAGAGCATAGTTGAGTTCAGAGATATCAAATAAATGACTCGCAGGCATTTAAAAGATTTAAAAACTGCAACTCTGTAGGTCTTTGTTCATTCATCCTTTATTATTATCATTTTGCCTTTGCCAAAGCAAAAGCTGATTCAAATAAATTTGATAATAAAATGTACTTATTTTTAGTAATAAATCCCAGGCTGCCAGTGGAGTTATCATGTGAATAAATCAGAATTTTCAAATGAGTTTGTATGTCAGGCAGCAGACCTCCTTTTTGCCTTATGTAAGTGTTACTGAACAAGAACCAGAGTTCAGAGAGCATCTCTGAACTCTTGTAGTCCAGGTGTCATGACAGGTTGGAAGAAACTTAACAATGAAAGATAATTTTTAGCTTGTGAGACAGACTCACTTTCTTTACTTCTCTGTACCACCCACACTCTCCAATTCTCCTCCTCTATTCTAGGGTCCGGTCGGCCTGATCGGGATAGCTGGGGTTATAGGAGTTCCCGGTGAAAAGGTAAGGCGTGTGCTTCTCTATCATTAGGCTGTCAGTCAACATCAGGTGGTTGCTTGTCACTGGCAGACCCCCATAATTAGGCTTGTGTTAAGCAGCAATGGCTGGAAGCCCCAGAGGGGCCAGAGTACATGCTTAGATAAACACTCAACACACTTCACATCCACATCAATAACAATAATGTCAAAGCCATGTCACCGGCGCTGCCTCTTAACCACCTGCCTGACCACTGAGGCAAGTAATATGGAGATAAATGTCAGAGAAAATTACAGTAGTTGACACTCCTCATAAGATAAATTAAGTTCAGATAAGTAAAATATATTTACCTCATCACTATCTTAAGCTATGCTGACATATTGTATTACACTAAATAAAAATCCATCGTCATATAAACTCTGGTCGAAGAATCTATCACACTGACACAAGCCACGTAAAAACGCTTTTTCTAGATTTGGTTCATTTTATACTCGTACTAAAAGGTTTGTTTAATAGTTTATTTTGAGCCTGTGCACTCCATGTACCAGACTAATTATATACACAATGTATATGATGAGTAATGTACAATACTGATCATATACATTTCATTATGTGTACACAGATATACATAGAGTTTGCTGTAAACACAATATACATAGAGAAATTTACATAAGCAAGTATGCATAGAGAAATATACATAGAGACATTGGTGATAAACATTATGTGTGCACAATATACACAATACATAAGTGTATACAGCAATTTACTACTAATATACAACTCTAGTAGCCTGAAAGGGAGTGAGAAGAAGTAAGAAATTAGCTGTAAACATGCATTAGTACAACAAAACTACTATAACACAATACACAGGACACAAATGTACACCAAAATGAATAGTTTAAAAAATACATCTAATAACTAATTCAATAAACAAAGTAAAAGTAAATTGAAAGCAAAGAACAAAACACACATAAAAGGAAAGTAAGAAAGAAAATTAAGAAAGAAAACCTGGTTCTCTGTGATCAGAGATATTTCCAGCCATCTGGATGTTGTGTTGCAGGTTATCCCAAAAGGTGTTTTATTTTTCTTTTTGCCAAGGCGCTCTTTTGTTTCCTCTCTCTTAGCCTCTTCTCCTTTTCCTTACTGTGCAGAATCACCCTGTGTGTCAGAACATGTTCTTGTGATAGGAAGCTGTCTGCTTGTCAGACTCGTGCTTGTCCTCCGCCTGCTCTTATTCAAAACCCTTCTCCTGGTTCAGTCTGTCAGCACCAGTAATACCCTGGCACCCTACAAATTCTTTTCACATTATATACTATAAATACACATTTAATCCAATATCACCCTTTCATGTAGATGTGTCTTTCCAATACAGAGTCTCACAAATATTCTGCTCACTCTGTATCTCTTTGAGTCTAGGGTCATAAGTGTTACACTATTGAAGGTGGATTAAACCATCACTGTCACAAGTGGTTACAGGGGTTAAAACGATGACCTAACTGACTTTACAGCTCACCCAGTGTTACCTTTGCCTTTAAGACCCTCCACTGTGCCACCAACTGAGTTTTAAAGTACCTGCTCTCATTAAACTCCACTCAACCAGCTGTTACTCTAACCTTCTGCTTTTGAGAAGCTGCTCTCCAATTTCATGGCTCTATATTAGTAGAAAAGCGAGTGAATTTGTCTTTGGGTCTTTCTGTCTCAACCTTTTAGGTTGCAATTTTAATGATTCTCGCTCTCTCTTTATGTTACTGCTTTTTTCCCAGGGTGACCGAGGACCAGCAGGTCCAACAGGACCAGTTGGGGAGAAGGGGCCAAGGGTAAGTGCAGCCACTCAGGATATATATCGCTGAGCTCTGCTTCTTGTCTGGGAGCTGGTAAACCCCAGAGCCATGTATCGAAAAAAAAATAAAGGTTTTCTAAGTGTTGAGCAAAGATACAGCAACCTACTGGCAATTCCACAGCTGTAATTCAGTCAACTAATGTCTAAAGGTGATGAATATAATTATAAATCAGGTTTTGCTTGTAGGTTTTGGCAGACATTATTTAGCTGCAAGGATGGTTTTCTGGAAATAGAAGAACAGTCACTGAAAGTATCTATAAAGTAACTGTACTGTCTACATTTTATACTTTGTTGTTAAAATTGATTGATTTTAAAATGGATTGGTTTGAAAATGTTTTCCCACTGTAATTTTTGGTCAGAAACTTTGGCTAAACATTATGTGACTGCAAGTAATTTTTCAAATTAATAGTTTAATACAGATAAAGATTAACTTCATTGATCCCAGGGGGAAATTCCCTGTTAATAGTTTATTAGTTAATAGTTGTTTAACACCTCTGTCCCTTTTCACTACATTACTTGAAGACTTCACATCTGTGTTCTTCTCTTTGCCTCTCTCTCTCTCTCTCTCTCTCTCTCTCTCTCTCTCTCTCTCTCTCTCTCTCTCTCTCTCTCTCTCTCTCTAT
>JAPTGZ010000019.1:4286607-4299037 GCA_029814645.1 Fowleria isostigma
TAGTGCATAAAATCAAGGCAATTTAAAAAAAAATTTATTTATTTTTAAAGATCTTCAGTGTAAACAAACAATATGTACATGTAAATCCAGTGCAGACAGAGAAATGCTCAACAGTGGGCAGGGGTTATACATTTGCTGTTTTTTGCAGTGACTGTACATTGACATATTTATGTGTAAAATTATAAACTTTTGTCTTAAAAGTTGAACACTTTTACACCCTTCATCATGGAATGATTGAATAACTGATGGATATTCTCCTTTTATGACCTTTTACTGAGAAATGCTTTGTTCTATTTGCATTTTAGTTTGACTCATGCACACATCGGTTTTTAATCAGTTTTAATTCAGTTTTTTTTTTTTCTGACAAGGCTTGATACATTAGTCCGTGCAAAATATTGTAAATTTTGATGACAAGATCAATTTGAACTTTAACTAAGCTACAGAAGCCTTCGGAAGGGGGGGGGTTGTTTTTTACAGACTATTCAAATTTCCCACAACACTTTGAAGATGTTGTTTGTCTTAGACACATGTTGTTGATGTCTTCTTTTTTAGGGTCCTCAGGGACAGAGGGGAAGTCCAGGCATAGCTGGACCGAAGGGCAGGAGGGTAAGAAGTCTCTTTACCTCTAGAGTATGCGTTGTATTGTGTGTCTGTCTACTCGATCATCCTTAATTAAAAATAAGACCATGAGAGTTCCAACTGTCATGTCAACATGTCATAAAACATCTGTTGCCAGATTTTATGGCAATTTTAAAGATAAGTGTTTGTGCTTATATTTGGCTCCTTTACAGGTGTACTTAAAATTGTTTGATGAGCCCCAAGAATCTCATCTAGAAAGACACTAATGTCAAATGTGAAGGTGGTAATACTTGTGAGACACCATGTGGTTGAGCGGTGAATGACAGCGACAGATTCAGAAAGTTGAGTTTTAGCCTCCTGGCGTTTGAAAAGAAATTCAGTTTGTAACTAATCAAGCAGTAACAGCATCTGACATGTAGTGATTTCAATACAAAAGACCATAACAACATGAGAAACTATAAAATATCTGAATAGACAGCTTAGAAATTATAGCAAAATTTGTGTAGGGATGTTGAAAACAACATGTCACTCGAGGTTTTGTCAAATAATAGAATATAAGTGAAACAGGTTCTAGACAGACATGGTGAGTGTAAATCATGTTATTATGTTTAAAGAGTTTAGTTCAAGTCCACCTGCTTATGAAGAGTCTAGCACCATCTTATTTTGTTGACCTTTTTGTGAACTTTCACTGTAAAGAAGAAACATTACCTGCCACGGTGCTATTTTTAGATCAAGGTTTATCACTTGTTCTTACAGTGACTAGATACAAGACGTGTTGAAGTGGTTGTCCTTGAAACTGAACAATGAATTTCCTTTTTATTTGCAGTTTTTATATTTGTGGGGTTTTTTTTAGATTTAGGAAGAGTGTTTTGTGATAATGTTGATAATAAATTTATTTACAACCTTTTTCCAGAAGGGTTGCTACATTATATTCCACTATACATAAACCACTTGATGCTGACAGTGACAGACTACACATTCCAGTAGTAGTGGCCAAAAATGATATGACTTTGGTCACAGGCAGAACTCGAAAAGAAAATATAAAGCCAAGTTTATCTGTCTGGAATCTTCAACGAAGCAGTGACCTGATAAGGAAGGGAGTCTTCAGTTAGAGCCAGAGGTATAGACAAAATAGCAGCAGATGGAGATTCACCAAAGGTAGTCATATAAAGGAAGTGACAAGATGGAAAAGACCGATAGGCTAATAGCAAAAGAGGACCCGAAAGAGCAGAACGAAAGGAAATCAGGAGGCTCTTTGGCTGCATTTACAGATCTTTATCTATCACTCTACCTGTGTGGTTGTGGGAAACCTTGGAATATTTGTGGGAGCAGTTGGCTTTGGTGTCAGAGTGGAACCCTGCACCAAGAATACAGACTAATTACTTTGTCGACTGAAATGTCAACATTTCCATTTTGCTGTGTAGTCCAGCACTTGTTGTATTTGTCATTATTTTAAGTGATTTTCATCATATGTGTCATGTTTTTTTAAGGGGCCAGTGGGTCCAGATGGCCCCACAGGAGAGCCAGGTCCTGAAGGTCCCAAGGTAAACAAACACACACCTGTCATATAGAGAAAAACTATCAGAATTTAGATTTTTACTCCACACATGTGGAAATGGAATGGATATGTGGAATTTGCATAAAATCCTTCCTCCTTTCTGTTTGACCTTCATCTAAACTCACAAACACTATTGTTGTCAGTTACAATTTATGCTCTGGTTTATTCATTTATTGTCTCAGGAACAATGAAAATCCATTTAGCAGCTCTGTTCAATTTAGCAGCAAAGACACGTAGTGCAAAAAAGACTATAAAAAAGATCACAGAAAATATTTAAAAGTGTAGGCATGTGCAAAAAGCTACGGGATAAGATATTAAATATGCATATACAACTGAAGTTCTACTAAAACCACTGAAATATACAGAAGTTAACAGATGAGAAATATGTACAACAAATAAAGATAGATACAGAAAATATAGGATATATACAGGTAAGATTAGGAAAACAAGGTCCATGTGTTACTCTTTGCATTGACTTAAAAAATGCTATATTGTGTTTCTAATCATATGTGCTGACCTCAAACTGCAACGCTCCAACTCAGTCATCAGATGGATGTGTTTTCTGTTTTGTGTTATCACTCATTTCTTTGGTTATTCCAATTCAACTGTCAAAGCATTCAAAATGACAAAATCCTATACTTTGTTTGTTTTCAGGGGGAAAGGGGTGACATCGGGAAAAAAGGCGAGCCAGGATTCATAGTAAGTAACTAGTGTACTGTACACTGTAGAAGCCTGCAACTACCCAGTTTAAAAGGATGGGACAACATGGAATTTTAATTTGTATTTTATTGTAGGCAGTATGAACACAGACTTTTTCATATTTTGGCTGGTCATTTTATTTAATTTGTAAATAAGCATCCCTGGCATTCAAACCTACAATGAAAGGTTTGAACAGGATAATTTAGTTCTAATAATGAATTAAAATGAGTAAATAACAGTGTCACCAAATCATTTCCATCATGATTTGCTGATTTGTTACAAAAGCAGGAAGGTCTAGTCCTTTAGAAAATGTGGCTGAGGATTGACAATTTGTTAGCAAATGTGTCGGGAGATCATTGAAATATTGAACAATAATGTGCAATATTTCAGATAAGAAGGGATTTGGATTTTTCACCCCAACAGATGTGGAACACAATTAAATGATTCAATTAATTTGAGCGTACAGTATTTCAGTGCATAAAGGCTAAGGCTGCAAGTGTAAGCTGACCAACTGTGATCTGCAATCCATCAGGCAATGATGTTTCAGGAACTGTCTTCTACATATAGCTGATAGAAACACATGCTGTAGCAAACATTTGTCAATCACTAGAAAAGGCTGTTCCATGTGCCAGTTAAAACTTATCTTAAAGGAAGCCTTATCTTACCTGTTTCCAGAAGGGTTGTCAAGCTCCCTGGGCTCAGATGTATCTGGCATAGACTATCTCTCAGAGAAAGTGTGTATTATTGCCAAAAAATTCAGTATTCCAAGGCATTTTTCTGAAAGAAATTCCATGATCTCAAAGAGTAGAAGTACCATTCTAGTTCTAAAGCCAGAAGCCGGGGTCTGTGATTGCCCGGGGTTGTATCAGTGCATAAGACAGGAGACATTTGCACATCTTCTGTGATGGCACCTTTAAAGTTGAAAAGTACATTGAGACTGTTGAGGAAGACATGCTGCTTTCAAAGGGACAACCTTCCCATGGACACCCATGTGCAGTAGGGCTGCATGATGTTGACAAAAATTGTGATATGGATGTATAGCATTGCGATAATGCTAATATTGCGATATTTCTCGTTCACCTAAAGAAACACCAATTTTATCTACTTATAAAAATGTTCCTTAAGAATGTTAAAATGAATCAGTTTGTATGCTGACTCAGTTATTCATAATTTAAGACAAACTACTGCACTACTGCAATCAATGACATTATTCTGTCCAAATACCTGGTGATGCTGCTACCATAGACCAGCAGACACAACACTCAAATATTTGGTCATTTTCTTCATATATAACAATGTGTAAATTACATGGATATATTTATAATAACTAAAGTGCCAGAGTACCACTGTGGAAGAGCTTTAACTGAAGTATATTCCATTGCTTGTTTGGTTTGGTAAATACTGCATATAAAAATTAAACCTTCAAATATAAGTGTTCAGCCCTTGGACAAAGTTGTGCTCTAAAAATATTCAAATTTTTTCAACATTAATAACATGTAAACTTACATTCAACCAGCAGAAGTAGCATTACTTCAGTTTTTTTTGCCAGAAATCTATCATGTTAGAGTGGTAGAGAAAACCATGCGGGTCCCATGGCATAGAAAACAGAAAGTTAATGAAAAAAAAATTATTGCACATCTTTGCAATATGAATGTTGCACACTCTGCTATCGCGATATCGATATTTTTTTTCGTGTATTGTGCAGCCCTTATGTGGAGGTTGAAAAGATCCTGTAAAAAAAAAAAAAATACACATATTACTAATGCATGTCTGAAACACAAACATTATAATGAATACCCTACATTGTTCCACATGTTAAGACAGGGGAAGAGTGGGACAAAATTCAATCTGAAATGCTTAATCAAATAGTATCTTCAGTCTCTAAATGTTTAAGTGTTGTGGAAAGGAATGGCAACGTTTCAAGAGTCAAAGTTTAACCAAGTTAGATTTGTTATTAAATATACAAACTAGACAAACAGAAGCTCTGCAGGTTTTTACTTGTATTCCAGAGTTATGTACAGTGCCAGATTTACCTCCAAGTAAATGAGGTTGTGCACGTCTAAATGAAGTACATGCCAGCTGATAACATATTACCAAATTGTGGGCCTCATTTGTGCTCAGAATTTTCCATTCAAACGCCTTCTGACTGATAAACGGTTGAGATGCCATAAAACTTTTATGTATAACACATGTCATTCCTGGCTATAGGCTCCAGGCTCTTAACAAATGACAAGGTAACGTTATATCTACCCTCAGTTATCCCAAGCCAAGAGTAATCACTGTCATTACAAAAGGCATCATCCTGTGGGATCTGGGTTAACAAGCACATCCCTTTTGAAGACACATGGAAAATGCATTACCACATGTAATTCCAAACATCACCCATATCACCCTTAGGTCACTGTAAACACTCGGTGGGCTTTTAAACGTGTTTATTTGAACGCAGCCTTTGTCTTCCCCCCCCTGTATCAGGTTCTACCAAATGCAGTAACTAAGTACCTCTGTCAGCGTGAGGAAACCTGAGCGACATTTCCTGGGGGGATGGCATGATAAAAGTAAACTTTTATGTTGCATCAAACTGGTCTTCTGAGTGAAATGAATTCCAGCTTCAAATGTCTACATGATAGGTTGGGTAAATAGATATTTCAATGCCAGCTCCAGTTATCCAAAAATGCTCATACAAATATTAATCATGGGCTCATGAAGTATATATAGAGTATATAGCTGTTTCCTATATACAGCCTTTGAACAACATACAGTCATGGAAAAAATTATTAGATCACCCTATGTTTTCTTCAATGTCTTGTTCATTTTAATGCCTGGTATGCCTACATTTGTTTGGACAAATATAATAATAACAACAAAAATAGAAAATATTTAATTTAAGAGCTGGTATCTATCCATTTTTCACGATTTTCTTGATAATAACCAAAATCACATTAGTTCTTACATCAGTATCTATGGCATTGTACTGACAGAAACAGTGCTTTTAGACATTCCATGTTTGGTTTTTTTTTCTGTCTGTTTTAGTCACATGATACACACGGGAGTTGATTGCATAACCATTGCTTTTGATGACTTTTGATAGTCTAATTTTTTTTTCCATGACTACATACCGTAAAAATATTGTATCATAGCCAGCGCCTATAAAAGCAGCTGTCATCAGATATGTTAGATCAGTTCAGTTTCAGTTTATTTCAAATAAAAACAAAACAACAAAGTAATCCTCCCTTAGTGACGGGAAATAAAACAAGATTTCAAGAAAACATAAAAATATTTACATATAACTGAAAAATCTGCATTTTCAGGGAGGAAGTGTAACCTATTTAATCCCACCCTGTCTCAACCATGTGTCATTTACCTTCCTATTACCATGAGGCTGTACAAAAAATTAGCTCCCTTGAATCTTTTTTGTAGATTTTCAACTTCAGTTGTCATTTTCACAAAATACACATACATACTGTATATTCCCACCCACCTGTACTTACAAACATACACAGACACACAAAAACCAACACAACAGACATACAATAAATTAATAAATGAATACATATATACACATCCTTGAAGGCAACACAAACTAAATGAACAAAATGAATAATTAAATGAAATGAACAAAAACAGCAATCAGTTATTATGTTGCAGATGTGTTCTCAATGTTTAATCAGTTGGTTTAATTTAAACTGCATCCTAATCATTCAAATATGGATTTTCTTTCTTTGAAGGGTAAAGCCGGCAGTCCAGGAGAGAGGGGCCTCCCTGGCAAACCTGTGAGTAATGTTTGGCCTATCATTACATTTTTCTGGCGCGTTTCTCTTCAGAGCTTTAATTATCCTCTTAATTCTCGTAAGAAACATCACTACAGGTACCGCAACAAACAGACTTGTAAACCATCCCCACATCCTGTTTTTACCTGTGTAATTATTACTCAGAGGCATAGAGCTACTACAGGCACAGGGTCTAAGGTGTTTATTAGTGCACAGTGTTTCAGTGGACATAATTAAATGCATGCAACTGTATTCCCCCTACTCATCGCCTCTGTTATGTACGTACCAATTTGTAATGATTACAGTTCAACACAGCCCTTTAACTTAACATAAACCTTTGTTTACATGGGTACAACAGATAGCATGTGTAATTCTGCCCATGTTGTCCCTTTCATTAGTGCATTGTAGATATTATCTATTAGACCAGACTGTAAAGTTTATGTTTATGTTCATGCTGATGGAATGACCTACCAAGCACTACCAGAACAGGGGTGTCTCTGCCTATCTTCAAGAAGCTCTTAAGAACCCAGATCTTCAGAGAGCACCTCCTGTCCTAGCCCTTACCTACACTTCCCTACCCCATGCCCTCCTCTATCTCCCTCTGTCTCCTTCTGCACCTGTCTCCACTTCTGCACCCTCGCCCTTCTGGAACCCCCACTTTTCCTAACCCGTGGTCTCTTCTCAAATCCTTTTTTGTAACTTAATTGTTAATGAAGATGGTGGTCAAATATGTGTTAACCTTGTAAATATGTTTAAGAGGATTTCTTAAATTTGTTCACTGAAAAACTTTAACAAAGATATCTATTCAGAAGCAAACCACAAGCCTCATGGGGAAATGTTTTCTTTTCAGAAGCATCATACAAAGACAATAACATCAGCCACATTTTTCTGATGAAGTGCCATGTAAAACAAATTTACGTTGCCAGATTTTTCTGCCAATGCTATCAAGCAAATGATTAATAATAATTTTAACATGCCTTTGAACTTTTAGGGATTAAATAACTGATTTTCTACAGAAAGACAATACACAAATCAGATCAAAACCAGATTCAAAAGCAGACCCATGTGGTGTGTTAATGGTCTAGTAATCATTATATCCACATCATTACTCTAATAGTTCAAATTAGTTTTCTGCTTTTATGCCGGCACTTAAAAAGAATGATCTCCAGTCAGGGAAAAGCTCTGTCACCTGCAAGCCTCAGCAGTGTTTCACCCTTCCAGAGTTGTTTGTCGTATTTTCCACCAACAAATGTGCTTGTTTCCACTTCCTTTGATCATGTACTGGCTTAACATTTGACATGTTGACTTTGTTTGTGATTACTCTAAATACACAAGTGCACACATGGACATGTGCATGCCTGGCCCAGAAATACTGCAGCCAACTGCACACCTAAACACATAAACACATACTGTAAAAAGAAGCACACAGAAGTAGTTGTGACAAGTTCTTCATGCACCTACTGAGAACCTCTGCATCTGATCAGGATGCTCGAAGCTCAGGTCTTTTTGTGTATTCACTTTCATTCTACAGTGAACAGTTTTTCTCTCCGGTAGAACCCATATAAAACAGTGAAACCCATGTATACATTGTCAGCTTTTGCCACCTAAGATCACGTATGACAAACTTACCTACCTGATGTGATACTAGATTTTTGAGTGCTGGAGGTCATCATCTGGTTTGCCACCACTGGACCTATAGCACCATCTTGTGTTTGGAAAGAAAAAAATCCTCCATTTTTTTTTTTTTTCCTGGTTCTAATTCATCATTTTCTGGTTCCTTTAGTAAAATAATTAAACCATTATATCCTAATAGATTTTTAAAATTCAATACAATGTGTTCTTTTAAGGCCATTTTTCTTCTCCTTTACATTCCAGAACAATTATGACTGTTTTGTAATGAAGCACTTCAACTTTTTTGTTTTCCCATCTTTTTTGCTGCTTCAGTTTTTAAAGACCTTTGACAGATTAACAGATTGAAGTGCTTTACTTGAATTTATATTTCTAATATATTTATCTGAGGCCATATAAGCGTTATTTATTTTTTGATTCACACCTTACTGCTCGTCATGAAGTATTGTTATGACAGCGGTCGGTAAGGTTCACTTTAGAGAATGTAGAATGACTTTCTGCAGTGCTACTGAAAGTCATGAATGACTCGTTAAATTTTACCACGTTATCTCTCACAGTAACTTGTCATTTATATAAATGTAGTTTTTATTCTGAAAAAACATGGATCTCAAATTTGAATAAGTATGTGTTATCTAGACTTGGCAATACTATATCTACAGTACAGCAACAAGAATCTAACATTTCAGAAAAGTCATTATACTTTGAATTGAAGAGTATTGAATTATAGACCGAAAGCACTGAAATATTAGAACGCACTCATTGTGTTTGTGGAGTGGCACATGGTAAAGACAAGAAGAGGCTGCATTTCTCATGTTTGTTTTCTTTAATTATACAAATGTATGAATGACATTGTATTCATCTCATGATTGTACGTGTTTCCAGGGGAAACCAGGTCTACCCGGTAGCTCTGGAGAGAAGGGACCCCATGGTGAACCAGTATGTATGCTGCATCCTAACTCTTACATTGATACAGAAAAATGTAGAACCTTCACATTACTGAAACCATCCTGTCTTGTGTCATAAAATTCAGAGAATTTTAAATAAACTACTTTAGCATCTGGCCTGTGATGAATTTTGTTCAAGGAGTACAGGAGTTGTTTGAGCTTTCCCTCTGTCTATTTTCCATTTTTGTTTGTTTTCCTTATGAACACTGATACCTGAAAACTCCATAATGCTGCTGTTACTATTTTATAAGTGTTTAAAATTCCTGGAAGTTCTTGAAACCCTGAAGGAGATTAAGAGTTCCAAGAATCAGATACAAATATTTATTAAGTCTGAGAATGAGGTTAGAGGTGATGTTTACATTCTGTCTCATCTTGCATTTGGCCTTTCTCCAGGCATTTCCATTAAATACACTGAGAATCATTTAACTGTATGTGTTTATTGTTTCTTTATATGATCACATTGTGTAATAGGTTTACTATTAGATTTGAGTTTTATTTACTTTGTAAATTCTTGCCATTCTGTGTTACCTTAACACATCACGCTCATCTTGCTTTCTCATAGGGAGCTAAAGGACCTCCTGGAGAGCCTGGACCTGAAGGAGAGCAAGGACCTGAAGTAAGTTATTGAACAAAACTAATATTGATTTATTTATTAGAGAATGCATATTAATGAACATCTACAACAACTGCAGTTGTAAATACAGTCACGTAAAAAAATATTAGACCACCCTTGTGTTTTTCAATTTCTTGTTCATTTTAATGCCTGGTACAACTAAAGTTTCATTTGTTTGTACAAATATGATAACAACAATAATAGCTCATAAGAGTTTAATTTAAGAGCTGATATCTATCCATTTTTAATGGTTTTCTTGATAATAACCAAAAAAACATAAGTTGTTACATCAGTAGCTATGGCATTGTACTGACAAAAACAGTGTTTTTATTCATTCCTTGTTTTCTTTTCTGTCTGTTTTTGTCACATGGTACAAGAGTTAGTACTTGATTGCATAACCATTGTTTTTGATGACTTTTGATGGTCTAATAATTTTTTTTCTGTGACTGTATGCCAGATTGTTGCAACAGTGGTACTTTCCATCTGTAGTCCCTAGGCAGGTGAAAAGAAAGATGAAACATCACAAAAACACACAAGATGATACAGTGAGGATGATCTATAGATAGACATAGGCTTGGTTTTCTTTCATCTAATGTTTAAAAGGTGATTTGAAGGAGGCATATGATTATGAGTCTCCTGTGTTGACTGGTAAACTGTTCCAATATTAATGTGACCCAAAAAAAAAAAAAGAGTTATTTTGTACTTTCAGATTTGCCAATTTATATATTATTATGTATATATATGTATTTACATTAAAGGCTAAATTCTGTATTCCTCATGCCTGTGCTCGTCCGTCTTATCGTTATAGGGTGGCCCAGGGGGAGAAGGGGAATCTGGTCCCATCGGAGAACCGGGGTTAAAGGTCAGTTCAACCTCTCATCATCCACCCTACTCTTAAATTCTAGAAAACATTTGTCATGTGAAGCTGCAGCCCTCACCACCCTCCAGCAATTAGGACAACCATGAACTTGCTCAGTCAACGTGCACTCGAAATAAGCGTAGCCTTAGGTGGAGGTACCTGTGTGTGGTTCGTATGTTTGACCTTCACACAGCTCTGCGTTGTGTTGTGTGTCTCTGCAGGGTGATGCTGGGCCTATCGGACCTGAAGGAGAGCAAGGACAAGAAGGAATGAGGGTGAGTGACTGCAAACAAATCCCTTGTGCTTTCCTTCTTTTTGTTTGGGTAATTCTAACCCAGTGGTTTATTTGCTCCAACTCAGTTTGATGAGGAGGTCTAATCCCCCTGCAGAGGAGAGCAGGAGGATGAAATAGTTTTGGTCTGATGAACTACAACAATAACACTTCCTGCTTGTTCCGTCTTGCTGTCCTTTTCACGTAATTAAATTTGTCATGATTTAACAGGGATTTTCAAACAGAAGATCCCTTGCCTCTGTTTAATTAGCTTTATTTTATATTTGAAGGAGATAAACAATCATTCTGTCAATTGAAATTCTCTAATAGTGTCTTCATGAGGGATCATATGGGATATTTGACATTCTGTGTGTCTGAACACTCTTCTCAACGCAGATGTTCTTTTTGGGTTATCACATATAACATATGTAGGAATGCAGTCAGGGTTTTTAAGTCATTTTTGGTGAGTCTAACATATTATGTGATGCATTGTTTTATATTTCACTTTTTTGGTACTTTGACAAGGGTCATTGTATGATAAAAACATGCCAAACTGCACTGTATCTCAACAGAATGAAAAAGCACTATTCATGAGTGGTCAGGACTGGTGTTGTGTGTAATGCCTTACAAAGTAATGCGTTACGAAACGGAACTACTTTTTTCGGGTAAAAAGTAGTGTAATGCATTACTACTGAAAATTTGGTAACGAAATGCAGTTCCTTTTTTAATGCAACACAGCGTTACTTTTCTTAAGGCAGGCGTTGTCAAACATATTAACTCACAACCCCCAAAATAATGGTGCCAGAGGCTGGGGACCCCCACTATCCCCGAAGTGACTGAAACTGAAAAAAAAAACCAAACATGCAGACGGGAGTCATGCAATGGCCCCAGTGTTTATGGGTTTTTGGGTTTTTGTTTTTTTTTCACATTTGCTGTGATAACTGTGTATGTTAAATTTTATGGTTGAAATGAAAGTGTCCATGAGCCTCAACACATTTGTACTTTTTAAACTCTTGAAAGTGTCAGCACTTCCAGATAGTTAGTCTTGACCATGGAAGACATTGTTGTGTCAGCTTGAGGGCTGTTTATAGAGGCCACCTCTTCTTTTTTCTCTCTATTATTAAATTTCTTTGCCTCCCCTCTTTGCTGATAAAGTTTTTGTCGTTGTTTGCCAACCATTGAAATGACACCAGGGGTGTGTCTGTGACGTTGGTATGGTGTCTGGGGCATTTTTGCTGCTTTGCAATGTGGGTACTTGACATTTTACTCTGTGTTCTATTTTATGTGCAGGGGTTCAAGAGGGGGGGTATGTTAATGTATATTTATGTTAATGTGTCTGTTTTATAATGTTTATTGGCCTTTTTATGTTTATATAATTTTTATTCTTATTAATATGACACCATGAGTCAAACCTGTAGGACCAACAATGTCCCACTTGTTTGTCTCCAGTCAAGCATTGTACAACCATACAAGTAACAGACATAAGTGGACATTCTGAAAGTCATTCAATG
>JAPTGZ010000019.1:4441733-4452699 GCA_029814645.1 Fowleria isostigma
TCACACTTTTGGTGTTTTTTGGTGTATTTTTAGTGTATTTTACTACATTTTTGTCTGGGAGAACAAATGTACCTTAAGTTGTACCAGGCATTAAAATAAACAAGAAACTGAAGAAGCATAGGATGGTCTATTTATTTTTTCTGTGACTTTTTGGTGTATTTTAGCATATGTTGTGGATATTTTATTACATTTTTAATGTTTTTTAGTGTTCTTTTAGTGTATATTAGTGTACTTTTTGCATATGTTGTGGATATCTTATCACATTTTAAGATTTTTTTTGTGTATTTTAATACATTTTTGCATATGTTGTGGATATTTTATCACACTTTTGGTGTTTTTTGGTGTATTTTTAGTGTATTTTACTACATTTTTGTCTGGGAGAACAAATGTACCTTAACTTGTACCAGGCATTAAAATAAACAAGAAACTGAAGGAAACATAGGGTGGTCTAATAAATGTATCCGTGCTGTATGCGCCACAGGTGTTTCTGTAAATGTCAGAATGATCACTAATATGAACTGAAACATTTAACTGCACTGAAAAAGCATTTCTGTATGAAATCCTTCAGATCCATATTCCACTTTTAATATCCATGACATCCCTCGTTTCATCCATTTTGGGACTCACTGTTACATTACTGTTAAATGTTAAAAGAACCCAAAGGAGCCGTAGCGTTAAAACACTTTAACATTTAAAGTAATTGTGCACAGAGCGTCTGATTTTGTGACCTCATTGGACGCCCCGTTTTCCTGAAACAATAGCGGCGGCGGCGGCGGCGGATGCCAGCATTAGCTCAGCTGCTGACGGTATCCGTGCCCCCCTTTGGAGGTTGTTCCGTCCAACATTGTCTCAATTGAACTGAGACACAAGACGCCCAAACGCCCGTGGCTGCCTCTCCCATCAATGTTGAGCCTGTTTGAGTTAATAATGGCCCCGGTAGCCAGTGGGCCCCCGGGGGACAGCCCCAACAATCCAACCGCCTGGGAGGGAAGCGAGGCTGATTTTCCTCTGTAAGCCTGCTCATCAGTTATTCTTATGTAATTTCAGATGGAGATGTGATGGGTGTGTTAGAAGACTTGCATCACTCTCTTTGGTGTGTGTGTGTGTTCACGCTAATTACGCTTAGTCTTGAGAATGAGAGGGTCCCACACCCTGTTAGGATTTGGCAGATACATCCTTTACATCACTGCTGTACAGTGAGAGATACAATAAATTATTATACAAGCATTTGTTACATATTTTATTGCATCAGCTGCAAAAGATGCATGTTAGAATGTAACAAGAACACCATAATTAACCTCATTTTTCATGTAGTTATACTTCAGTCAAGTGTTTCCATGTTGCGCTACTTTATACTTGTACTCCAGTGGTTTTCAAAGTGGGGGCTCCGTGGGGGGGCCCTTAGGGGGCACTAGGGGGGGGTCTCAGAAAGTTGAAAGAAAGATGAGGAAAAAAACAACATAAAAAAAAATTACAGAAGAGGATTAGAGCCACTTGGGGAAAAAACCCAAAACAATTAAGGTCCAATTTATTTATTTTTTTAAAATTATTATTATGATGAAGAAGTCAGAATTCTGAGATTAATCAGAATTATGACTTTAATCTCAGAGTTCTGGCTTTTTCTCAGAATTTTTCTTAGAATTTTGACTTTTTTTCTCAGAATTATGACTTTAATCTCAGAATAATAATAATAATAAAAATATGTTGGACTTGAATTTTCTTTTTCTGGTGGCCCTAATCCTCTTCTGTAAAAAAAAAAAAAAGAAAAAAAGATAATTATCAAGGATTATTATGAATATAGTGTGGAATCATGTCAGTTAATAATGTTCTTATGCTAAGCAAATTTAATAATTATTTTATAGTGAATAAAAGTCAATGTTTCTTGGCATATTTTGTAGTATTGTCGATGGGTTTGCAAAGAGGAGCCCCGGACAGATGCTAATGCCGTCTGGGGGGCCTTAGCATGGAAAAGTTTGGGAACCCCACTGTGGTAAATACATACACATAAATATTGTACATGTGTGTATATATACAGTCACAGAAAAAATTATTAGACCATCAATAGTCATCAAAAACAATGCAAAAAAAAAGCTATATCAAGAAAGTGGCTGAGCAAAGAACTCCCAACAAAGAAGGAATAGATTGGAATTGTTAAAGAAATATGCAACATGGAAAAACTAATATTGTCTTTGAACCTTAAATTTGACAAATATACAAATTGGTGGCTCAAATGGACAAGTCTCTTAGAACAGGGGTTCCTAAAGTGGGGGTCAGGACCCCCAGAGGGTCGCAAGACACCAACAGGGGGTCGTGAGATGATTTTCAGAATCCTGTTGTTGTGACCCATGACATGATTACAACACATTTATGACACTTATAGGTTGAAGGTAGGAAATGTCGCTTAACAATCGCACATGAACCACAATTCCATCTTGACAATAAATATGTGATACATACTAATAATACATATATACATGAACAATATATGGTAAAATGATCAGTTTCACTCTTTATATTCTGCTCCATTTGGCCTTCAGCTTTACTTGTCAGATGATTATTTTACGCAATGGATAATAAAATACAACCCATTACTAAAGATGAGACCACTGGTTTCCTGTCCCTCTGTCTTCTGACGTCTTCGGTGAACTCATCTCACATTGCAGATGTCTACGTCTTGTTCACAGCTCCACCAAACTGTGATTTCTCCCTCTAAACATCTCACATGGTTTCATTTCAATAAATATTCAAATCATTCAATATGTCACCAAAAATTTGAGATTACCGAACACGCACGAAACTGAAAACAGACTTGTGTGTGTCACAACGTTGGTTTTTCTTCTTTCGTCTCATATTAATCATCTTATGAGCCCTGATTTATGCCGTGTCTCTGTATATAAAGCAGGATATAAATTTGTTCACTGTAGCTCCACCTTTATTACTGAAGCTTCGATATTAATCTTATGATGTCAGATCTGTGAGCGACCAGAAGGATCTTTTATTTCAATATAACTATATATATAACTATAGTTTGATGTCAATGCTTAAGGTAAGATTTTGGGCTAGTTTACTGCTTTAATGTGTATTCTTCCAAGCTGCTATAGAGAAAATGTTAAAAATACATATTAAATTGTTTATGTTATTTCCGTTTTTTTTTTACTTGTTTTACTGAGTTTCTTCAGAATTAACCAAGAAGTTAGCGTTCCAATGCAACATTTTGAACTTCATCTGTTTACTGAAGTCTGTCATGGTCAGTATTATATTCAGTGCTCAGTATAAATGAGTCCACCCCAACAGATTTGTCACACAACCTTCAGTTTTTTTTTAAAATATATTTTCTATGGGACGCTATACAACATATCATGTCCTCAGTTAAGGAAATGCTCAATAAAACTCAAGTTTTGTCCCAGTTTTTTTGAAATGGTACTTATGTTCATTGAGATATTGATTAAAATCTACTCATTTATGCACTGTATGTACACCAAAACTGTACACTTATACACTCATCAGTATTCTGAAGGTATTTACAATTGGATTTGTTAATTAATTATTCTTGGTCTGATTTATGTAACATTTTAATCAAAAAATATGATGAAAATCAACTTTTTTAAGACTATAGACAGTATATTTTGATCTCCTAGGTAATCCCTCAGTCATTTTTTTTTTTTATCTTGTGTGTAAACAACATGACAAAATAATTTTTCACTTGGCTTTATTATATGTTCAGATCTATCTACTGAAAATATATGGAAAACCATGCATATTTAATGAGACAATGCCTAATTTGCATAATTAGACACAAATTTCAAAAACTTGTAATACTTTTTACTTGTATAAGTAATCAGCTGAGGAAGTTTTATGGTGATGTCTATTATTTTTTAAATTTTACCTTACTTACCTGAAATATCTCACCTTAGATGGTTTTACTAGAATAAGGTTTTTCCCTGCATGAATTTTACTATAGTCGAGTATTCTTTACATTATTTGGATCTGAATACTTGCTCCATCACTTCATGTACTACAGAAATTTATACTGAATTTGTTTTGATATTACTAGTGTACATGGCATTTGCTTTATAGTCCTGATAATTTCTATTTATTGATGTATTTATTCTGTTATCACATTTCTTGTACACGTAAAATGGTTTTGTTTTGTTTTGTTTTTGTCTTTTTCTGCTTGAAACAAATAGATAAAATAAAAAAATAGAAATGAGATAAGAGCCCACACAAAATGCTCTTTCTCCTTTTGTCCAGCAGATGGTGCCTGTTAAATCAAATGGGTGGTTGTGCATTTGCTCTTGGTGGCCAGCCTCTCACCCTCAGTGCTTCTTGCCCCTTGGTTCCTTATAACAGTGAATATTAACCTGGGGTTGTAGACGAGGGGGCTGTAAAATAGCTGACATCAGTGCTCAGCAGCTTCCAGAGTGTTGTAATGGCCACTCTCGATGCCCTTAGCTTCTGGTTGCACAGCATTACGTAGTGCTTGATGAAGCTTTAACGCTACTAATGTCTTTGTCATATAAACACGTTTTGGGTTCAGGGAATGAGGTAGTCGTTGAGTGATTTAATTGCATGGGCGCCTGTGTGTGAGCGCCTTGTTTGCCTGTGTTTCTGAGTAATAGTTTTTACAGGTTTGTGCAGTGTCGGAATGGACATCGCAATTTATTCCTCCGAATAAATGTGATCTTTTCATTCAGCACAAGGATTGTCAACCTCACTACCGCTTGTCAGTACATTATGAAGGAATGCCACGGATGACCGAAAGGAGCGCTCACATAACATACAGATGCCATTACATAACCAAGTTAGTTTTGTTAACAAGACAAATGACAGTGTGATTGCAGGGCACTTTCCAAACTTAGGTGAAGCTGAGGAGGAAATTTTACTTAGGAAGCAACAAAGAGGGAAAGAGCAAAAACAGGGCTCCTCGGAGGTGTTTTGACTGCAAATCCGGGCGGCAAGGGGCAGCCACACATCTTTGTGATTAGGTAAACCTCAGAAGCCTTTCATGTGAGCAATCTGTAAAACCTCAGTGGGCACATCCTGTGCGGTATGCAGCTCAATCACAGGCAATGTGTCCTGTTCAACCTCTTATTAAACACACTCGATTAAGACTTATTTCCACTTCCAGCTATGCGGAGACGTTGCCCCGTGCAGCTCCTTCAGATGGACAAGCTTTTATAATTGTTTGTGAAGAGATGCCTTTTGTGGATTCAAAGGAGTACTCGGGAGTGTTTGTGTATATTTGGAAAATCTTCATAGCTAAAGTGAACATGTTGCTCTGAAATATTTTCCAACATCTGCCGCCCATCAGGATGTCTGCTTTCTGAGCCACTGCTGCATTCCTGAGCCGCTCCCTCTACCTGGATCAAAAAAGAAAGCCTTCCCTGTCGTTGCCCCTGAGCTCTGCTCTCCCTACCCCACTTTAAACTGTACTGTTGGTATTTTACACCAGGTGCAAGCATCTGTCATCAGATCCAGACCAAAGACAAATAACACTAACTAGGGTCACTTTTTTTTTCTTTCTTGTATCATTTTCAGATTGGTGGTATTATCTTGAATTATGCATTTTTATATTGTGTGGTATTTGGCAGTTTTGGGTGATGAAACCAAAAGTCCATGGGATTGTCTGAGCTTAGGTAAACATAAATAATAGAAAGTGGCATTTATGTTACAGTAACATACTTGAGGCAGCTCCATTGACCTTCTTTCCGGTCTTTCCCCTGTTTGGTCCTCATAATAATAATTCTTAATGCCTGTTAAACTGAACCCTGGATGGGAAACTTAAGCCCCCCCTACTTTTCAGGACTGTTTACAACTGTTTAGCAAACAGTTGTAGTTTAAGAGCCATTTGAGGCCAATGCGGCTAATTCACTTTAAAAAGCAAATGCTAACGAATTAGGTCAATTTGGTAGCCCTATGTGTGAAAAAAAGCTTAACTGGGAATGCATTCTCTGTATTGTATACAATAATAGTCATTGTCCTTGTTGCATGGTGTCTAATCCCAGCCCATTCAGAGCAGCACTTAAGATTCTTGGCATACTCCCATACTCATTGCTACTCATGGACTTAATCTTTTTTTCCCTCTCAGAATCAGTCAAGTGTATGGCTTAGCCAGATCAAATGAAAGCAAGCCAGCTCGCTTCAGAATGGCATTCCAAAGCGCAGAAAGTCAGGAGAGAGGCTCTGAGGTTGTTATATAAGAACAGACTGACCCTGCTCAGTGTCTGTCTGTCTGAAATCTGTTGGGTCTACAGAATGATATAACAGGAGGATTTTCTCTGTCATTTAAATAACCTCCCCCACCTCTGTGCATGTGAGCAATGTGCTTTATTTCGGCTCCAAGATGAACACACTGAACTCAGGCATTGTCATATTTCATAAATAAATCAGTTTTATTTGTAGCATATAAAATTAAATCATTTTACAATTTATTCCAGTATGACACATAATATCCAAATAAAGTAGCTACATTTTTGATAAATAATATTAATAACAATAATAAAAACATTCATTCATCCTTTGACATGTTTCGCTTTGTCTTTTTCATGAAGGGAGTTCAATAGCTGCCACAAAACATGAACAATAATGCCCACGTCAGGAAGGAATGGAACCACACACTTGTTAAACAAGTCCAGAGGTTACATTTCGGTGTCTTGTTTGTAAGATACAGGATGGTATGCTAATTGAAGTTGCGCATGTGCATATCTACATATACACACACAAGTCTACAGTCTGGGTCATGTCTGATGTTAAGGATCAAAATATACACAGTGAATTGATATCAGCGACTAACAAAAATGTACAAATATTAGTTACATCTTGCTCCATAACGAAGCTACTTTAAATGCTCCATTAATACGAAGCAGTTCTTAGGTAAGAATGCTGATGCAGTCACAGCAAACAGTGCACTTCATTAAGTCCTCATGATGTAAGCCCACAATTCCTTGGGAATCTAGTTACAACAAGAAGCTGGTTGTTGATTGGTAGTCTATTTACACCCCTGCTGTCATTTGTGGATCTCTTGCTCTTGCTGAGGGGTAAGGACAACCTTCACCAATCGCGTTCAGTCTCTGAACTTGTGGATGTCATTGGAGAGGCGGTAGAAAGGATAGGAGGCTTCGTTGGCATGGGGACAGTTGTAGGTGCACTTGCAGGACTCGATCATCATGATGTTCTTGTTGAAGGTCTCGCCATCCTCGCAACGGAACTTGACGCGGATGGTTCTGGTGTCATGAGGGCTGCAGCAGCGCCCGTCCACGCATGCGCCGCAGTACTTGGGCCTGTACTTCTTGAGGCTGGAGCAGCCGGCGTAGGTGAACTTCACTGGCTGGCTGGACTTCTTGGTTCTGCTGCATTTCTTTCCTTTCTGCAAAGGAACAAACCAAACACAAATGGAGGTTAGTGGAGGGTTTGAGCTAATGGAGATGTGCTTTCCAGTATCATGCATGCTTCCATCTTTGGAGTTCTGGTGACTCTGCTTACCTTCAGACTAGAATAAGGTGACTGAGTGCATGGCCGCACTTCACAGATTCTTGTCTCTTTGACCAGCTTGCATTCGCTGTTGTTGTTGGTGACTCTGGTGGAGATGCCTGTTCCACAACTCTTGGAGCACTGGGACCAGGGCGTGGTTTGGACGATGCACTTCTGGCTGTCAAACATCTGGACTTCAGGCTGTGGTCTGAATGCTGTGATTAAAAAAACAAACAAAAAACTTCAGATTAGTATTTCATAACTGAGCGCGTTTCATGATTATCCATGTAAATCCAATAAAAAAGCTTATTTTCACAGTAAGAGGCTGCTTTCTTACCAGGTAGAGACTTGAGTCCACCCTTGACAATTGCAATGAGCTCGTTCCTGTTGGTCAGGTCTCTCTCCAGCTCATCAGTCAGTGTGTCTTTTCCAAAGATCTTCTCTAGGATGTCTGTCTCCTTGCTGTCGTCACACACCCACTCCTCGCAGCACTGGCCTGCTACCTTGACCAGTCTGGGGTTGGCACAGCCCAGGTTGGGCAGGGACAGCTCCTGTGGGCACAGTGGCACACATCCCACCGCCCCATCGATGCATGTGCACTGGTGTTTACAGTTGGGCTGGAAGCTTTCTCCGTTCTGGTAGATCCTGCTGTTGTACTCGCAGGGTCTGCCCTCTGACTTGGCTGCAGCGGGAGAAAAAACACGAGGAAAGGAATGTTATTCTTTCCTGCTCTGCTCAGAGACTTCTGCTGAAGACATCACATGGCTGCCAGATAAGGATCAGTTAAACTGTGAAATTCTTCAGGCTGCCTGAGGAGTCTCTTTCCCTCCACAGTGGGCTGTCTGTGCTTTGAGGTTTAGACTAAGGTTTCCTCCTATCTGCATTCCATAGCGTTGAAATCACCCAGGATCCCATACTTGTGAATAAAATACCCCTTATTTCCCCAGAAAAACAACTTCAACCCTAACTCTCCTCAAACACATGGCATATACGGACACTGAAAGACTCTATACATACCTCGGCAGATGCCACGAGTGGTAGCAGCAGCAAAACTGGCTCCAAAGTTACACTCCAGCCCTTTAGTGTGGTCACAAGGCTCGGTCAGGCTGCAGTCTTCGTTCAGCTGCCTGGCGCACACTTTGCAGCAGCCGCAGCCGTCCAGGACGACGCTGACGCCGGGTGCGCACTTGGGCATCTCCAGCGGACACTCACACACGGAGGGACAAGAGGAAGAGGAGAGGACCTGTATACAACCAACAAAACCCCCTCAGTTAGAGACTAAAACTCACACAGCCATGCCTCACAACTAAACACTTGTGCGTAAAACTTGTCAGTGTTTCATCCAAAACAAAAGCGCAATAGTTCCCAGTGTTTGGTCTAAGCGCAAAATAAAGAGAAATAACTCACCAAGTTGAGGCTCCCAAAGAAGGTAACGGCAATAGTAAGCATCAGCATGTTGGATAAATTTCTTTCTTTCTTGTGCGTGTTCAAGAGGAATCCCGTTATAAATGCAGGTGGTATTCTGTCTTCGTTGGAGTCCTTAGATATTCCTCTGTCGGTCGTCGGTCTCTGTTGATGTGTTTGCTGGTAGTCTCTAGTGTCAGAGGCTCCTTTAGAGTAGATGAGGCTCTGGGTAAAGCGGTTGCAGTCTGCTCAGGTCCGGCCACCTCCGGACTTTTATACCGTAGTGGAAGCTGACGTCGTTCCTGGGCTGCTTGCTGAACTGTTCCCAAACTATGCCAGGAATGTTTCTCGGCGCATTTTCCATCCAAGACCTAAGCTCCACCCTGTCTAAACCTTTCTCTTTTTTTCTTTCTCAAATGGATTTTTCCCCCCTGGATCCCATCTGAACACACTTTTCCGTCTCACATTTTTTCCCTTCTTGTTTGTCCCTCCTTTCATTTTCTTCCTCTGCTTACTTCTCACATCTATCAACTCAACTTCACTTGGATTTTTCTGATGAAGCAGAACATTTGGTGAAGTTTATTGCAAAGCCAGGATGAATTACATATTGATTAAGTTGATTGCAAAGGCTAGGATCAATTACTTATTGATCTGAACGATTAAAAAATAATAAAAGAAGTACATAAACACGCTGTTATTATGCACCAAACAATCCAAGTTGCAGAAATCCTAGTTCATAGTATGTTTAGGAGTATAAGTCTAATGGTGAGTTAAGTGTCTCAATTTGTTAAATACACTTTTATTGCATGTTGCAGTGGCCACGTTTAAAATAGCTGTAGGTTTTTGTCTGTAAGTCTTAAAGGTGTGGGCAGAAATACGTTTAACAGCGTCTATTTCTGGCTCTCCAGTGCCTTTATTCAGAAGAGCTAAGCGTTTCCAGATGCGCACCAGAGCTCAGACGTAACAATATTGCCATATTTGGTATGGCAGTAGCCTACATTATTAACATATTTCTCTCCCTTCGGCCAGCAGACCACAAAGAATTCCTGACAGCTAAAAGGGTTGTTAAATATGTTCTTCAAGCAGGGAAATTCCTTCGCATTCATTCGTAATTTAACTTTTCACGCTATCTGTCCATCACGTTTTCAGGAAAAAAAAAAAAAAGAAAGAAAAAAGAAGTGGGTTCTGTTGTAGGTATTGTGATCCAGTTTTCCACAAGAGATGTTGGTGGGGGGAGACAAATACTTGGTCTTTGTCTACTTTTTTTTACACCAGGGGTCTCAATAAGTTCCCACCACCGAAGTTTTGAAATGATTCCGATTGATGGAACGAAATGCGTAAAGACGCACACAAAAAAAACCAAAAAAAACAAACAACTCCAACAATATCATTCCAATGAACGACTGGCAAATTCCAAAGAGGACATTCTCGTAATACATGAAGGCAGTGTGTTTATTTGTGTTGATGTGGATCGGACATTTACTTCTCCATGTGTACATTTAACATGACGATACACTGAGACAGCAACACTGACCAGAGTCAGGACGCACGGACAGACCCTCCGGTGAGTTTGTACTTTTGTTTTTCAGTTTATTCCTGCGAACTGGTTGACTTGTGATGAGTTGCAAATCCCTTTTTTTCTCTCTCAGCAAATCTCTCACTCACAATCGAATAATTAAAATTTAGTATGAAAACGATTTACGCGTAAATCAGACGTTGTAATCGGTGCGTAAATATTTCCGCTCACTTTACAGCACATGCGTAAAAGTTAACCAAAATCCTTAAAGTTGCTTATAATCTTTCCCCGCTGGACTGTCTGGGTTGAGGATTTTTTTTAAAGGCATATTTTCATACTTCCAGTTTAAGACACTAGATGGTGATGTGTAAAGGATGACTTTATGGCCGTGATGCTGTTGTTGTGAAAATGTCCAGATATTATGGGATTTTCGTACATTCTTCAAATAGAACCGAGTGGATTCACATGATTCCACTGTAAACACAGTCATACAGCATCATACTTGTGTGTGTGTGTGTGTGTGTGTGTGTGTGTGTGTGTGTGTGTGTGTGTGTGTGTGTGTGTGTGTGTGTGTGT
>JAPTGZ010000019.1:4548113-4564527 GCA_029814645.1 Fowleria isostigma
GTGAGGCTTGTATTGTAAAGCGCTTTGGGCATCATTAATGTGCAGAAAAGCGCTATATAAGTACTGACCATTTACCATTTACCTAATGCATTGGCCCACAGCCACGCTCCAGGGTGAGAACGTACTGTAGAGCTGTTGATATGACATAGCTATGTGATGCATAGCTACACACGACTATAAATCCACCTTAAAAGTCAGATAAATGTGACGTGGCCGTTCAGACTGAAGTCATATTATAACATATCCCATACGTATCAGATTTAGACCACATCTGAGAGTGTCCTGGGTCAGATCAGTGCCATTCAAACTCTCTTTAACAGATAACATGCAGGAACATATGGGTAAAATAATCAGATTTGGGACACATTTTCCTGCGGTGTGAACGTAGCCTTAGATCCAACAGACAGTTGTCATGTATTCTGCATTAGACAAAAAAGACAAAGTGAGACCTGCAGGCCTGCCTGGATCACCGCGGTCCCAGCGGGACAGCGTCAGTGTTCCAGCACTTATTCTGATAATACAACAACATACTAGAATAATGCCGCCCAGATGCCAGAGCTCCAAACGCAGGTGCTCAGCGGGCTGGTGTTAATTGCTGCTAATTGATGTTGCAACACATCAAGGCTTATGTGGTCTGTGTGCATTACAGTGTGAACAGGGGGACTGTCAAGTGTTTCAGGAGTGTAAAGACTCATGGAGAAGCTTTACATTGGACTGGACTCAGATTTATTGTATTTAGAGAAAATACACAAAACAACAGAGTACTGGAAGTATTATTATTCAGTCATCATTCGTTCATTCATGGTGCTGTTGTAACCCTGTTGGCTGTGTCTGTTTTTGACAGCCTTTGTCTACCGCTGAGTTCAGACCAAATGTCCTCATGTGAGTACACAACGGAAATAGGAAAACCAAAAGAGAATACCGAAATCTGATCATTATTGATGATACTAATCAAATAAAGACACAATCTAGTTAAGATATGAGTTTATTAACTTTTCCTCAATAAAGACAACATTTGACAGCCCCCCATACCCTTAATGACAAATTTTGACACCTCCATTATTTCACTAAAGATGTGATTTGACGACCATTGGAACAGGTTCTGTTTTTAAATGTAACAGATGCTGTGATAGGTGGAGGTGAACACAACCCATAGGATAGGGTTCAATAGGATTGAAGAATACATTTTCTTTTTTCTCTTTATTTAATATGTTTTTCTTTGTTTTTTTTATTTTTTTAATTATTGTTTTCTGTATTTTTTCTTTCTTTATTAATTTTGTGATTATTTAGACTTTTTATTGTTTTAAATTTTATTTTTTATTTTTAATTTAATTTTTTGTTTTACTTATTTATCTTTATGTAAAAATGTTTTTTAAAGCATTTAAATTATGACAATGATGCATTTTCACTGTTTTTTTTCCAGAAGTTTGTCAAAATAGTGACAATTATAGCTACTGGCAAGAGAAACAACACACTGGAAACAGTTGTCCCTTGTAGGTGTCTAAGAGGGAAAGAGTTCATGTGCAGAACCACAGGTTTATCAGGGGCAAAAAGGAACAAAGAACAAAAACGCATAAACTGTATGAACTACACATTTGTTCTATATAGTCCTGGTGTCACATGAACATAAATTGTCCAACCAGAGGCGGTGTCTCTGCGTTGCCATTGCTTTGCCGTGCAGTTAAAATCTGGAAGAGGTGCACATCAAGGCTCTACGGGACCCACTCGTCACTGTCCAACATGACAGCATAGGTAGTGACACCCGCACAGGCACAAGGCCAGCTTTAGAGACAATAATACGGTTAGAGTTTGGGTTTATTTATTTATTTGTTTATTTAAAGGGACAGTTCACATTAATGTACATATAAATGTAAATATGCCAGAATTAGCCAAAGGTTACTCTCCATCTACACTCCCTGGCAGGTCAGAAGAGATAGTATTACAATAGCAATAAGAAAAAAAACACCACTATAGAGGAACTGGACAACAGTATCAAAAATTACAGATAATACAAAAATATATATTTCTAATAATAATAAAAATAGTTGAATGAAGAAAAAAGGTTAAGGTTAGCATTAGGGGGGTTTGACAGTTAATGATGTTTTATAGTTTCCAAATTTAAAATAACAACAAAAAGAGAATAATTGCCTTCCAGTCCTGTGCTTTGGACCTTGTAGCCAGTCACAACATTAGAATCTCCTCTTTTACAGGTATATACACTTCGGTATTTGCTCCATCATTTGCATTTTGCAGCTACATGTTGTATGGATTAAGTAGATTTCTGTCCTTGGCCAGTATTTCCATTCCACTGAGAACAGGTCTTGTGTATATCATAAGGTGTATGTGGACTGTTTAATAATAATCTGAATATTTTTGAGAGAGTAACAGTCTCCTCCTGTTGTTTCCTTGTACACTGGGGTCCAGGCGCCGGTATGAACCACCACAGAACAGATGTGTCTAATCCTTTTTTGTTGTTGCTATGAATCAACAATAAAACACTGAAGGTATCCGAGGTGAGACAGACGCAGAAGCTGAGGTTTAGAATCAGAAGGAGAAACACATCTACCTTCATGAACTCTGGCGTTTGATCTTAATGATAGCCATTGTATTGGCACCTTTCACGATTATTTCCGCTTCCTGCAGCCTGCTCAGACTCACCTGGCTGCAGGGCCCCGGTCCCTGGCTGCTGCACACAACTTCTTTAAAGAGCTTGAAGGGGTCTCGGAGACAGAGCGAAGCAATAGCAACAGAGGAATTGAAGAGGAGAGGGTAGAGGAAGAGATAGAGGAGGAGGAGGAGGGGAGCTGGACGAGATGAAAGAAACAGCTGTATACAAATGACAGGCTTCCGTACCCCACCAACACCACCCCCCCATATAAAACTGCAGGCAGCCGTTTCCAGTAAACAAGCTCTGACAAGCCAAGTGTTCACTTGTCCATCCAGCACAAAAACAGCAAAGAGATGAAATAATTCTCAAAGGTTCTTTGAGAACATATCAAAACTCAAAGCCCAGAGTCAAAGCTTGTTCTTCATGATGTAGAAACTTGAACCAAATCATTACAAGTTGGTCGGTGTTTACTGGATTTCTAAGTTGGAAGTCCAGAGTGACGTAAATTTCTATGTTGACAGGATGTTAGGCACCAGTTTCTGAAACTTTGTTTTGTTGCCTCACTGTCCTCCTGCCATTTTCTGGTTATTTTTAATTTATAGACATGATTTTCTGAGTTGTGCTATAGTGGATCTCAAAATTTTGTGTGATTAAAGAAGTTGCTCTTACCAGGCTAATTAGTGTCACTCACTAATTTGATCAGTTTCATAGTTCTGTTTTGTTCTAGTGTTGCAATAGTTCTCATTAGTTGCAAGAGCTCTATATCTACATATACTGTTCTGCTGTGCACACTGAAATCAGGTCATGCTTTGCCAGTGGCATCTCAGAGGACATGTTTTGGTACAAACTGAATAGATAAATGCTATCTATTTTTAAGTATATGTTTTATTACTGGCTGAGGTTGGACTGTGGTTCCATTTTTTTTTTTGAGATTATCTACCAAGAACTTTACAAGATGCACTGTCACTATAGAAATAAACATTTAATTTAGTTAGACTTGAACCTGGATGTTCACTCTTATTTTTTGCATTTGCACCTATCTGGAAAGATCTGCACACTGCAGTAAAAACATTCTCCTATAGGAAAACATGTTGTTTTCACTCACAAGTGCAGCTACAGTCAAGTTTGCACATAGTCATGCATTCTTTGTTAGCTTAAGTTTCCATGTTGAAGCAAAGGCTCGGCCGGGGGCTATTTTCCTACCAGCTTCGCTCACCCAATGAGGTCACACCATCCAGAATCCTGAGAATGTCAAGAATGGTGAAGTTTAAGAGCTTCTGAACAGGACTATATGTTATCAGATGGAAGGGGGCTGATTGAAAGGGGGAAGGTTGAAATGTGATCCACTTTTGTAACATTAAAATGATGGAAGGCGTGACATACTTCTTCACCTTGTAACCTCTTGTATAACTTCACTGCTTCGTTTTTTTTATTAATTCATATGGATTTGAATTTGTCATTTATCTGAATATAGTGTCATTACCTGACACACACTTGCTGGTAACAACATTAAAAATGAGCAATGAATATGAAAAAAATCAACAAAAACAAAGAAGAAAATTACAGAAAATAAAGAAAATCATCAAAACCAAAGAAGAAAATCACTAAAAACAAGGAAGAAAATCCCCAAAAATGAAGAAACCACAGAAAATCACAAAAAACAAGGAAGGAAAATCACAGAAAATGAAGAAAATCATCAAAAACGAGGAGGGAATCACAGAAAATGAAGAAGAAAATTGCAATATAAAAATATAAATATAAAAAAAAGGGTTAAAAAAAATCACAATGTCATTTTTTTTCAATATCGTGCAGCCCTAATTCTGAGTCAACTAGTTCACAAAACTGCAGATTAAGCTGTGTTCTCAAAAGTGAAATAGGGCAGTTCAACTAACTCGGCCTAATTCTGCGCAATACCTTTGTATGCCTAGTGTTTGATTGGAGTCAATCCCACTGTGCTAGTATTATACCGTGCAGTATTCAGGTATAAATTATTACACAGTCTGGAAGCTGTAACCTCACAGTACATCAAGGGAAATTCATACCTCTGCCAACCTGGCAGATACACAGATGAGACTGCAAATTCATCCCCCTGCAGCCAGATAATTATCCAGATGAATATTTTCGAAGATTATTTAAACTTTCCTGTGCCTCTTTGGAAGGTCTAGATTCCCAGTTTGTATATCATCTTTTGAATCAAGGAATGATAAGTATGTTAAACACTGAAACACGAGTCTGAGGAATGTCTGCTCTTCCCAAGCTCGCAAGACACTGAGACCTTGCATCACTAATAGTTAACTGCAACAAAGTCATAAAATTAGAGCACAGAGTGTGAAGTGATTCGATGAGTCCATGAATCTTTGGTTTTTCAGTGTTTTTGTTATCTTTAAAATATCCCCTCTTGTAAGGCTTTATTATCTATAATGTATTGTAATCATTATAAAATCTACCCAGTTATTTCCTGAAATGGGAGATGTCACGTTGTCCAGACAAGTGGAAGAGGTGGGGGACCAGGGTTGGTATAGTCTGTTTTTTTGACGGGGCTTAAGCGGGGGGATGCTTGCTATTCCCTCAAGTGTCTGGAAAGTGTGCAGTTTCCATTACAGTCTGTCGCGTTTCACTGCAGCAGCGATGTTTTTGCATGGAGGCCCGGGGGTAAGAGGCAACTTCTGTGGCCTTGTGAGCCCATGCCTCAGTAGTGTGAGGTGGGGGAGTGGCTGTGGCCCTCCTAGACACACATGGGTTACATGTGGAGCTTCAAAGACATGGCTGGGCTGGCCTGGCTGCTGGCAGCCTGTTTTCACCGGGAGGAATGCTTACAGCAAGCAGTTGGAGATTGCACTTAACTAGACAACTAGATGTATTTGGGTGGCGGACTAGATACTGGACTTTCAGGCCCGCTGTGTTGTATTAACGAAAAACTTATTAAAGATTTTCCTCTATTGAAATGGAAAGTACACAGAGACTATTAACCCAGTCAGTAAAAGTGGGTCACTTTTACTCAGCATTTTATTAGCCTAAGAGCCATTAATGGTACATTTTAATAAACAAAACTGACTGACCCTGATTCACAGCCAACAGACTATTTTAGGAGAAAAAAAAAAGATACAGAGTAGGCAACTTTTCAGGTATGCAAAAGCTTTGTGTAGTGTCAAAAGGACTGTCTGGATGGTAAATATGTGCTGGCACTTCACTGTAAACCTCTCATTAAAATGAGCATCACTGTTAATTGCTGATATGACTGAGTCATTTATGCATTTATTGAGCACAAGTGCTGCTGGTTTCATTGCCGGTGGAATACATCAAAGGAATACTGAATACTAAACTTTAAGAGCTTACATTTGTTGTTTGCCTTTGCTGGGTAATTTAGAGCGGAAACAACACCATTAGTGAACAAAAATCTCACTCTGAATGAGTGATATCTGCTCGTAACGGTCTTTTCCGGCATAGTTTTGAAGTAAACACTTTGTTGATTTTATCAAGTGGAAAAATGCTGGTACAGAATCCTTGTACTTGCACAGGAAGTTCTTTTTGGGTCAAGTTGTTGACCTTTTGTACTAATGGTGAACATAACAGCCAAGAGTTGGGTAATGTTTACATCCTTTTTTACTGTCTGATATTGTGCAACAGGTCACAGACTGATGGAAAAGATGAATACAATAAAGTTTTAACTAAACACTACGACATCTACAGCTACAGTGAACACAGTGCTGGGAAACACTCTTGAGTCACTGGTGGATCTCCTGTGTGCACACATCAATGCAATTTCCAAAGGAAAAAAGTGATGCAGTTACCTTGGCTTTCGTCAGAATTGTGTTCTGTGCAGTTCTTCTAACACATCATCATGTATAGTTAGCTAACTCACTCCTAAATCCCTGCAGTCTGGTTACGTCCACATGTTTTTTTCTTCTATTATACTTTAAAGGCACATCTCTGGCTCTGGCTCTGCTGGTTAACATTAGCACCTGACCTCTTGTTTCAAGCACAGGAGAAAAAAAATCTTTCTGGGAAAGCCCTTCATTAACATTTATGGGAAACCTTTTGGCCCATCTTACTTTTTTCCCTTTCAGGATTAAAACACATAGTCTTTTTCCTCATTTTTCCATACCGGCCCCTCCCATACATCTAACTTCACATGGCTGTTTTGGGAAATCCCTTATAATGGGCAGTTAGTCTGTACTTTGCCTGGCAAACTTCGCTTTTTTCCCCTTTGGGAACGCATCCATTGCATTCTTTGGAAAGCGTGGGTGTAACCGTGTGGTATGATGGTGTTTTCTCTCTGCAGAATGCACTGTTTCCAAGCTCTTTAGTATTCTGGACAGAGCAAAGAGGAACAACCGCTGGAACACCTCAACAATGAGAAGAATGCAGATATGGAAATGAAAACGCATCAACAGACGTTTTACTATCGAGACAGTACGCATGCCTTCAAAAGGTGGTCAGATACCAAAGTTATAAATAAAATCGTACGCCAAATAATCACATGGTTGCATTTTTTGGTTTTCTTTGTTAGTGTCAGTAATGGTGAAAACGACATGTATTTTAAGCGCATTGTTGAAGGGAGCAGCTGCTACCAGTCATACAATATCTAGTGAGGTTTGACCCCGTGTGTCCTCATCCTTCACTTATGTGGCTTTCCTGACCCCTTCGCCTGGGGTTCATCTGACTCTGAGCAAGCCGGCACCAAACACCGAGAGGACTCCCCGCGTGGGAGGGAGGACCGACAGGGGGAATCCTTCAGCTCCATCTCAAAGTGACTCACCCCTGTTTGTCAAATCGAAATCTCCGCCTCTTTTCTCTGCCCTCCTTGAAGCACTCGACTGCTCCACACCACAGTAAAAAAAAAATCCAAACACATCTTTTCTCCTCCCCTGGAGAGGCCGCCATAGGTCAGAGTCTGGACCACATAAATTCAGACAAACTTTGCAGAGTGTTTGATTGGACATTCTGTTCTGAGACACACCTTGGGCCCCACAAATGTTGAAACAGCTTAAATATGTGGGAGCTCTGGGTATTTTTACTTTGGTTTTCCAGGGGCCTCAACTTGTTGAAGTAAAATAAACACAATGGGGTTTCCTACTCAAACCATCTCAATTGAATCATCTTCGGTACACGTGATATGGAGGCCAAGTTTTTATTCTGTAAGGGCAATAAGCATCAGTTAACCGCAGGCCTCGGAAAGCCTGACAGGTTATGGGAAATAACGTTTTGTGACAGTTGTCAGGCATTCCACTTTCCGTTTGGCTTTTAGTCCTTTTCATGAGCCACATGTACTTCCACAAAACCTCCCTGTCAGATGCAAACGAAGTTCATCCTGTTTCCGAATGTCATTCAGTTCAGCCTGATTCAATTTTTCAACTGCGGCTTCTAGACATTTCCACACAGCCGGCAATTGCGTTGGATCATTAAATCATGCTGTTTTTGTTAGTTTTGCTTGTTTAAAGATGTGGTTTGATTTCCATATTTTTCTTATGCATTTTTTTCTTTTCTAAATTGAGAGTCAGTGGGGTAGAGGGTTAGAACTTATTGCAATTTTCATGACAGGACTTAGGTGTTATGGAGTTTTAGTTCTACTTTTAGGATTAGAGATGTCCTCGTCTGAGATTCCTGCCTCCACCTAAACATGAATTGGCTCTGATGGTCACAGCATTTCACAACATTTGCAAAACCTTTTTTTTTTTTTTTTTTTTTTAGTTTTCCATTTTCCATTCATCCATGGTAATCCATTGAACATGTCAGCACTTTTCAAAGGGCAGAAATAAACTAAAAAATATGCAATATCTTGACCAACCAGGACGCAGATAAGATGGTATTGTAAATGCAGCGTTTTAATGACATCCCCAGACTTTTGTCAGAATTACATAACTGCCTATTGACAAAATGAATCAAGACTTTCTTTTTAGGATGACAGCTAACAGTAACAGCTTATATTATGGAAATGAATGGAAACCAATGCACTCATGGCACATTAGAGCAAATGTTTAAATGGATCCAGAAGGGTTTTCTTTTTTTTTTCAGATGTGTCTCCAGGATTTGTCATAAATGGGCTTTACAGTGAAGATTACAGTGCTGTGTTGTTTGGCCCTGTACTCTGTGGTATCTTGATTGACACACACAATGTGTTCACCTTGAACCCACAACCTCGTCACCATTTACTGGAGATGTGGGTGGTCCGGTGTCTGTCAGTCCAGGTAGGCCAAAGGTGACAGCGAGTAGGGTTTCCCACTTGGATTTCCCTGTGTGAAAAGAACAAAGAACAGAGGTCATGCAGCTTTTTTTACTCCGAATGTTTTCTACATGAATACACTCAGCCCATTTTTGGCATTTGTGGTAAAATATTACTTTTCACTGATTTATTTGTTTGTTAATATAATAAAATGTACGGATTTAGGTGTAAATCCAAGAAGTTTCCAAACATAAAGGAACTGGGGATCTTTATACCTGTATTTTATATATTAGAGCAGGGGTCTCAACTCATTTTGGTTCAGGAGCCACATTTAGCCCAATTTGAGCTCAAATGGGTTAGACTCAAGCTTGTAAAATAATGAAATAATAACCTATAAATAGTGACAACTCTTAATGTTTTCTCTATGTTTTGCAACAAAAAATACGTTCATTAAATTAAAAAAAAAATTACATTTTACAAAAATGATGTGAATAACCTGAAAAAATTTACTTTCATTGAAAAATTACTGTAATTTTAAGAATATTATGCCTCAGTTTATTATTAATACATGTACATTACACAAAATGTTACACAAACATGTGATAAAAGGCAGAATATTGTTAACATTGCATATTTCAGGTTGTTTGTATTTGGTTTTATTTGTGTTTATTTACATTTTATTGTAAGATGATAGTCTGTAATGTAAATATTTTCAGTGTAATGTTATTTTTTCACTTACATTTTTTCACATAAATTTTGAAGAAGAAAATGTTTAGTTGTCATTATTCATAGGTTATTATTTTATTATCTTTATAGTCCGATTAGGTTCATTCTGCCTACTAAAACTATATGGATTTTGTTTCTTTTTTGTCAGACAGATAGTAAAAAGTTTATTTTTATCTTGACATGTTTCAGCTACACCTGTAACCTTCCTCAGAAGGGTCACTGATGTTACTGTGACGTGTCTTGTTTTTATCCTGGTTTGACAAACAGATGAGGGAGCCTTATCCTACACCGGGGATGCAGTCCTACGTGGGATGCCAGACAGCAGGGGGTGTAATTGTCCCCCACTGTCTGTCAAACCAGGATAAAAGCATGTTCAGATTTTGGATTATACAATTTCTAAAACATGTTTGGTAATGTATCTTGGATGTTTTATTGATAACAATGTAATTAAAATGATAGATATTTGTTAAAAATATAATTAGCATCCTGTAAAAAGGTATTACCAAAAAATGGTGCAGATTAGAACCACCTACAATTAAGAATTAGTCACTAATGAATGAAATATTTGAGATGGAGACTCTGACCCATAGATTAATGACTCAAGAAGAGCAGTGCCAAGATAAATGGGAAAAATGGACACCTCATTGTCACATAACTGAAACCAAACGTTAGTCATGATTTTATTTTATTTTATTTTATTTATTTATTGTTTTATTTATTTATTTATTTATTTTGCCAGTGTATCCCAGATCCCTTGTGGTTGTTGTAAAAATTTGAAACGACAGTAAAAATAAAGTTATTAAAACCAGGATAAAAACAGCTGACAAGACACATCACAGTAACATCAGTGACTCTTCTGAGGAAGGTTACAGGTGTAGCCAAAACATGTCATGGTAAAGATAAACTTTTTACTATCTGTCTGACAAAAAAGAAACAAAATCCATATCTTATTATGTTACTTGAATCACACTGGTCTGTTAGTGGAATCTGAACCAAAATGATTTTGACAACGATGACTGTTAATATCTTCAGTGTAATTTTTGCACTTTCATCCCCTGGGCCAAATTTGGAACCTTTACTGGGCCGGATTTGGCCCCTGGACCACATATTTGAGTCCCCTGTATATAAGAGGAAGTTGGAACAACCTTTAACCAAGCTAATGCCAACATCAGGCCTCTAATCGTTGGAATATTTCCCTTTTTTTCCCCCAGCAGATGTCATATGGCATAGGAAATTGTCATAAAAAACATTTTATTAGAGCTGTCGATGGTGTAGAGCAGAGTGACCTGGAGGCCATGTACGACGTTCATCTAACGAACAAACAACCAGTGCTGACGTCCAATCATTCCGCATTGCAGTAATTCACCTGACGCCCATTCATCCGTTTTTGTTTATGAGCGTGAATGATGGTGTTTCTGACTCCATCTGTGCCAACAATCATGTTCCTTTTCGACATTTTTAATCAGTGCAGTGTAGCCAAACAAAGCTGAACTGTATTTCTCCGTGAGGTAGGTGGATTTATTGGCTTTTCCCCTCTTGTTTGGGTATAGAAGTCCTCTCTGTGGGGGTCAAACCCAATAAACATGGGGGGGATTTGGTGCCAAGTGTAGGGATGTATTTACTGAAGCCCCCTGTGTTTTTCCCCCATGTTCGAAGCTCATGTCCGTTGGTAACCAGCAGCCTCCATCCCTCTGCTTTCCAACAGTTCCTAGCCTGCAGCTCTCCTATATTTGTGGAGCCGTCACAGTGAGAGGTAGGCAGCAGACACATTCTTTACAGTCCTGCTGATTGGAGGGAGCACTTTATTTGCTCTAGGACAGACTTTGGACATGTCAAACAGACTCATATTTCTGTTTATTTTTGTTGTACTCAGCTCAGCTTGGGTGTCTCTCCATGTGAGCGTGCATCGTGACCAGTAAGGTGTTACAGAACAAGATGAAGAATTTTTTTTATCTTTAACTACATATTGTCCATATGCAACATTGATTTATTGGTTTATTTTGAGCTTGTGCATTCGAGCTTGCGCTTGTGCACTCTCTTGTGTATTCTTGTGCAGCTGTGGAGCAGTTGTCTAATGATTGAAGGGTCGACAGTTCGAATCTCACCTCCAACTGTCCACATGTCGAAGTAGAGCCGCACAATATATTGTTTGAACATCGGTATCACAATGTACATGTGCACAATAGTGACATTACAGGTCCTGCAATGTAGTATGTAAATGAACTTAGCATGGGCACATCTGATTTCAAGCAATGAACAAGAGAAAATCACCAAAAATGAAGAAAAGCAGCGTCAGTTGTGGAATTATTTAAGCTACATGAATGATGGAAGTGAAACACATGTTCTGTGTCGACAGTATCTTACACCTGTTGACACAACGAGAAGTAGCATAACTAAATTGTTTGGCCATTTACATTGGCACTGCACAGCCACATTATATCTGAGTGTTTTTTCATATCACTATATATCGCAGAGGTAAAAAATAGCGCAATGCCAGTTTTTTCCAGTATCGTGCAGCCCTATGTTGGAAGTGTCCTTGGGCAAGACACTCAACCCTAAATTGCTTCCAGTGAGGCCTGGTAGCATCTTGCATGATGTATGAGTGTGTGCGTGAATGGGTGAATGTGAGGCATTATAGCACCATGAAATGAGGAAAAGTGCTACATAAGTACTGATCATTTACCATTTGTGCATTCGTGTACAGTTTTGGTAAATGATTAATGACTGGTACTTGTATGTGGGGTGGCTGTAGCGCAGTAGGTGAAGCGGGGTCGTCCAATGATTGAAGGGTTGGCGGTTTGAATCCCGCCTCCAACTGGCCACATGTCGAAGTGTCCTTGGGTAAGACACTGAATCCTAAATTGCTCCCAGTGAGGCCTCGTAGTGCCTTGCCTAGTGGCAGCCATCCACTGGTGTATGAGTGTGTGCATGAATGGATGAATGTGAGGCTTATATTGTAAAGTGCTTTGAGCATCAGTAATGCGTAAAAAAGCACTGTATAAGTACCGACCATTTATCGTTTATATAGCACTTTTCCACACTTTCACAGTGCCCAAAGGGCTTTACATTATGGGCCTCATATTCACCCATTTATGCACACACTACTACACCATGCCACCATGCAAGGCGCCACCAGGCCTCACTGGGAGAAGTGTTGTTCACAAAAAGAGAAATAACACAAAATCCATATATATCATTGTGTATACAAATAGACATAAATATATGCAATAATTTGCTGTTAATATACACTCATAGTAGCCCAAAAGGGAGTGAGGAAGAAGCAAAATGTATTTACTTCCATCCCCAGTTTCACTCCTTAAACTTGTATGGTTGCAATTATATCAGATAAATTAGTTGTAAACATGTATTATTACACCAAAACAAACTTTAACACAATGTACAGGACACAAATGGACCCAATAAAGCGAAAAATACTAATAAAACACAACAGATTATAGGCACCAAAATGAAATAATGTAAATATATAAATAATGTCAATGAAAAAATAAAAAATAGAAGAAAAAAAAACATACTTGCAGTACATACATCTGTCTCATTTGAAGCATTTGCTCCTGTGTAAGAATATGCAGGGCTGTGTTTCTTGTTTCACTGAGTGATCCCACAGGTTAAGAGTGTTATCTAATACTGCACTACTCTTAATCTGTAATCACTTCTGAGAAACTCTGCAATCGCTTGTAAGAGCTTATCAGAAAGAAACTGTGAATCACTGAAGATTTCATGTTAATTTCAGCAGTAGGGTTTATTTGGAAAACATCATTCTGATCATTTTAGTCTCGTTGAGCTAGAGATTGATGTGCATTTTAACATTTGATTCAAGCTAGAGAACTTTTGGTTCTTGGTAGAAAGCCCAGGATCCAACATGGGACCCATGTTCATTGATTTATAATGACTATAATTGTTGTATTCTCTTTCAATTTGAGTTTCTATCTAAAAATAATAAAAGGAGTAGATAATGAACAGACGTTAGAGCAATAATAGAAAACTAATTACGGAGAAGTCTTTTACTTCTATATCTCCACAAAGCCAATCACACACGCTTTCATGTGTAATAACATACAAGTACAAGAGCTCTCCAAAAAGTAATTATCTCTCACAAAGCCCTTACGCTCTTACAAAGCCAAAGACACCCCATTTAACAATCAGAGGCCTAATTTTCTGCATTCTTTGTTCTCACTCTTTCTTTTTAAATCATTTATGTAATCCTGGCCCTACTTCTATCTCTAACAGTTCAGGTGGCCTTAAATGTGTTCATGCAAGACTATAGTGTAGATTTTCCCTCCTTGGTGCCCTGATATCCTGGGAGCCCTAAATGAAAGGAGTCTGACAGTGCAGAGGGTTTGGCTGAAACAGCTCTTTTATCGAGGCAGACGGCCAGCTTCTTGTGGTCGGTGTGGTGCAAGGGTCTCCAGATCTGCTACTGTTAACTGTGCACGCCTTCACATTGACCTACTTCTCAACATTTATGTAATCCTGAAGCTGATGGGGGGGATTGTGAGAGAAGGGGTGAATGTCATGGCTTGGTTAACCACAGGTATGTTCCAACATACACCAAGGATTTGTTTGGATAATGCAAGGATAGGCCATGGAGAGTTTGTTTTCTCTTTGGCTGCTACTAAATGAGTTGTTGTCATTTCATACTTTCGTCACAGGCTGTGACAGTGTGAACCCTAGCTGCTAGTTCCCTTCAGGAATGTATCACTTCACCACTATGACAGCATCAAGCTGGGCCCATTTTTCCATGTATGCATGCACCTTTGTGACTAATGTATGTGCACTTAATGTGTTCTTTGTGACAGCTGTTGCTGCAAACGAGCCTGGGAAAGTGGTTATTAGTCATTAGTTTCATGTCAAAGCTTCATAGTCTCAGATTTGTGTATGTGTCGTGTGTGTGAATGCTTTGTTGTTTGTCTTTGCGAGCAAAAGTGAGAAGACTTTTCAGAAACAATCTTTTCGAACTTGCAATCCAAGAGCATCTCTTCATTTCTCATATGTACAAAAATATGGTTTGAATTGCCATAATGAGTGTTGGGAGGGTTACTTTTGAAATGTATTTTATTACAGATTACAGGATATATACCCAAAAAAGTAATCTGTACTATAATCTGTTACATTACTCAATCTGAGTACTGTAATCCAGGGTTTTTACGCAAGTATGGAAAATATGGAAAAGTATGAAATTTGATTTTATAAATTTTCAGGTATGGAAACGTATGGAAAATGGGAACAAAGCTATGGAAAAATATTCATGTTTCCGAGGCTGTTACCATTGTTCTATTTTCTGAAACATAAAATTATGAATATCTAAAAAAAAGAAATGGATTAACCTGTCTTTTTTAAGGAGATTGTTGGTAAGGCTGCACAATAGATCAACAAAATTTTGATATCGCGATAACGGACTGTGCAATATTCATACCATAAAGATGCAATCATTTCTTTTCTTCTTTTTTTTTAAAATTCACTTAGTGTTTTCCACTCCATGGGGTACCAGAATGGTTTTCTCTACGACTCTAACATGATAGTTTTTCAGGTATAAAAACTGATGTAAGGCTACTACTTCTGGTTCAATATAAATGTACATGTTATTAATGTTGAAAAAATGTGAATATTTTCAGAGCACAACTTTATCCAAGGCTTGAACACTTATATTTTAAGATTTTATTTGTATATGCAGTATTGCCCAAACCAGACATTAATGGAATATAGTTTAGTTTAGTACTGCGGCTGTGTGGAACTCCACTTCCCATAATGCACGCTGTGACACATTTTTCAAAAATGGCCAAGTTACCTACCGGTTACGTTTGTAAACACTCTGACTTGTGTGTGGTGGAATAAGCCTCAAAAATATTCACCGTGAGAGAAGAAATTCAAGTTTGTAATCAATGAATTTTTTTTTTACCAAGACATCTAGAAATTAGGGTCTGGAAAAAGTATGGAATTTTGAAATTTTAGATGTGTAGGAACCTTGGTAATCTGAATACTTGGATTACTTTTACATTTTCTTGAGTTTTAATACCATTTGAATGTAGTAAATCACACCATGTTTAATGTATAATGTATATGTAAACATGTATTCCGTTACTCCTCAACACTGGCCATAATATATAAATTGTTTTTTAGACTTCACAACTGAACAGAAAGACACTGTTCTTCTGTTTTAATCAGGAAAATTAATTCATACATTTCTCTCTAGTAGTTTGTGACCTAATAAAATTGCTCAACTGAAAAAGTGAACCACGGCCTACTTTTTGGGTTGGTGTAGGCAACCCAGAATAAAATGATCTGATCTTGAACACTTCTGCAAAACACAGACGCATAATTTTTAATCAAAGGATCCTCTACTTTTGGCCTTTTTCTCTGGCAGGAGGTGGTTGGGGTGGATGGCAGATATACAGAAACCAGGAATTCCCGTAAGTCTTTAGGTTTCGGCAATAAAATCTCTCTGGTTAGGGTAAGGAAGAGATTGTGGTTTGGGTTAAAGGCTGATGAATACATTGAGTCATCTTTTAATTGTATCTGTGCAGCCTTTTTCTGTACTAAGCCAAACCTTTGTAATCAAGCACGAGATGTTTAATAATGCTGTTACTAAGAGGCCTGTGCCCCTAAATGTTGACATGAAAGGTCTTTTTGGTTCAGACACTGGCATTAGATGTGTTCTTGGTTTGCAGACATGTACAAAGGAAGCTTTTTCCTGTATGTGATAAGTTTGGATTGGTAGTGATGAACCGATACAGATACCAGTACTAGATATTGATCTGATACTGAGCGCATGTACTTCTACATTCATTCATTCATTTTCTGAACCCGCTTTATCCTCACTAAGGTCACGGGGGTCGCATGGAGCCTATCCCAGCCACTTAAGGGCGAAGGCGGGGTACACCCTGGACATTTCGCCAGTT